>NW_024121321.1:12100870-12232773 GCF_016745375.1 Pimephales promelas
CCTTTTCAGCACTTCAATACATGAGGCTATTCAAACAAGAAAAAAGGACAAACCAATAACAGGAGCAACACAATAAGCAGAAATATTGAGATAGTCATATTAACTAAAACATGCAAAAAACTTGCTTTCTATTGTCTTCTCCTCCTTAGCCGATGCTTTTTTTTTTTGTGTACGGGGATGTTCTGGGGGATGCTGAGGAATAATGTCTCTGTGTGATGCTCTTAAAAAAGGCAATGTCCTTAACTTATTGTACAGCCAATCATATGAATCATTCCTGCTGCTGTTCCCGCAGATTTTCACACTAAATGTCACACTGGCCATTTGCTCTCTTACTTTTTAGAACAACCTCCTGCTATCGTGTCACACCCGTCCTAAACAACACTGGCTGTCTACATTCAGTGCCAGTATGTGCATGTGTGAGTGAGAGACGTGACGTTGAGTATGTGTATGCGTCTCTCTCTTTCTCCTTCATAATAACTTAAATCACTTTTAATTAGCTGCGGCAGACTAAAGATCTGGAGAGGCTTATTAGAACAGAGACGTGATGTTTTTCAGCCTTCTATACGTCATTTAAATGGTGCTCCTCATTTGGGAGTCACACTTGTTATCTTCGCGGTCAAATTTGAGTGAACACCTGAAAATGAAAGGTGTCATTTGACATTGAACATACATGGAACATACATTTATGAATTCTCTAGTAGTTTTTGGAAAATTACTTCCTTTAATATGTGGATTTGCATGTATTTTTTTTTTTTTTTTTTTTTTTTTTAGAAATTCTCCAATAATACTTTTTGTCAAGGTTTATAAAAAAAATAAACCTGTTTTGCACTAATGATGTTTTAGAGTTTCACCCCTTCATTGCTGAGCACTTTTTTCTGCATCATGGCTGATTTGAAGATAATTTTTATGTTTTTGTCGATTTCGCATTAATTTACTGTATATGGTCGGTCATTTTTGACCTAAGATCACTAGTGACCACTTAGCCTGCTTGCATCATGCCCTCAATTTTTTTTTCTGTGTTCACATTCCAAATGCCATAAAAGTCAACAAGTTTCGTACCATTCTGATGATGTTATTTTATTAAAATTCTAAACAGAAAATATTCCAGGCAAAGGAGATCAAAGAGCACCAGAGGGTTGTATTGATCATGTATTACTGTATATATATCATAAAGTAGCCTGAATGTTGGGGTTTTACAGGAATTCATATTTTTCAGCCTTTAAATTAGACCTGAATACAGTCAAGTTAAAATAAAAGAAAATTTGCAAATAGGTAGTTCTGCATTGTAGCAAAATATATTAATAATTTGATAATTAGTGTTTTTTTCTGAAATATACACTATGTAGTACCAGATTTATTTACGTTTTAAAATGTAATTATTCCTGTGATATCTGAATTTTCAGCATCATTATTCCAGTCATCAGTGTCACATGGTCCTTCAGAATTAATTCTAATATGATGATTTGATGAAACATTCATCATTATTAATACTACCATTAATGTTGAAAACACTTTTGTGGACACCATGATAAGTTTTTTTTCAGGATTTCTTTTTCTTTTTCAAAATAGAATGTTCATTTACATCCATGCTGAGTAAAAGAATTCATTTCGTTTAAAACATTTTTTTTACTGATCCTAAAATTTTATCAGTTATTTGTGTGCTGCAATGTTAACCACTTTTGAAGAAAGTGCGTATGTCTAAATGTTACAGGATGTTTTTTTGAAAAACCAACTTCTTCATGTACGGGAACATATTTTCCTTGCATGGAAATGAACATGTTTTCACAGTTTATATTAAAAATAAACTGTAGAAAGTTTCCTAGTAACCTCAGCGACAGAAATAAGCCCACTAATATATATATATATATTTAAATATATATTTCCATAGCAGCCAGATACCAAGAATGTCTCGCCTTAGTACCACAGCACATAATGATAGTTTCCGTAGCTGTCAATTATATCATCTCACCATCTTGGAAAGCTGAATCTGTCAAAACAGCTGTCTTCTTTGGCATTAACGGATTGATAGAAAAAGACTGTGTGAATAAACACACTTACACACATGGTTTGAACACCAACTTTAGTGTCTCTATAAAAAACAACAACTTGTGAATACATAAAGTTTACATACAATGTGAGTGTATATGTACTGTATGTGTGTGTAAATATCCAATTTTTAATTTATTCCCATTTAAATTAATTAATATTAATAATATTAATATCAATTATCCCTACTTATAGTTCTACATAACATGATCATTCATTTTAATAAAAGATTTCTAAACAAATCTGAATGTCTTATGCAAATGTTGAAGCCTGAAATGTTTCTGTGCAGAATTCAAAAACACAACATTCTTTTTATTGTTGACTTGTCTGATTTTGGCCTTTTTTGGGCTTGATCAAGCTCTACAGGTTGATATTAGGCATATTTTTGTTTTTACATCTAGAGTAGTCTAACACAGCGCATTCTTCCTCGCTTATCTGATACCACGGACCGATTCCAGCCTCTGATAACGATAAACATTAAAAACGAGCAGACAAATTGGCAATCTCTCATACATTCGTGTATCTGAACTATAACAGAATAATTTTATATCAATACTATCATTGTATGAAATAATATTAGTAACAGATGAAGCAAAACCCTATCAGATGTCAAGGGCCTTTCTCTATTGTACGCATATGAATTAGGATCCCCCTGAATAGTTTTAATTTGCTCATTTAGTATCCTCAATGGCTTCATACTCTCATACTCGCGCTCATTTATTTGTTCATTAATCAGTGGCGCAGATGCAGGACTCACATTAGGAGTTGATCTGTGGACTGAGGTTGATGGTGGTGAGGTCATGCGTCTAACTTACTTAAGCTTTATTTATAGTTTCTCTGCACCAGTGCCGTCTATTGATTCTTACTCAAACATGGAACAATTGAACACATTGATGGATGAAATGCATATAGTAGATGTGTAAAGAGTAACATAATACCGATCCATTGCATGCTTTCAATCTCTTTAACAACGTTTAATAAGGGCTTTATTAAGATTATTTGTCGAAGCTCATCTGAATGACTGACCGAATGAAATATGGAGTGGAAAAAAATAAACAAATACAGTGAGAACAAATACACTGAGTTTCGGTTCATATACTATTATTTCCAAGTCTTTTGTGTACGTAATTAGGGCGGTTTAATTGGAACCAATAAATTGATACCATGAAGGAAAGGAGGCTGTTTAGCATCACAAACCATATACTTCTTTTTACTCATGCACTCACAGTCAATCAATTCTTATATAATTACCACCACCCCTGCAAAACTTAAGTGAAATGAATAGCAAAGTTGCCATGGAAACAGTACACAGATCTTTTAGTTTTCTGCCACTGATCCAAAGACTTCAGAATAAAACAGGAAGTCTATATTTAGCATCTTAACGAAAAGGCAAGAATCTTGAGAGTCACACAGTGTTCTACAGTATATTATAATGATGAACATCCTGAATTTACTTTGTGCATTTATGAAAGACAGAGCAAGTGACTTTTTCCATCTCACCATTTTCCAATTCTTTCCTTTGTGTGTCTATATTTGGTGTGTACAGACAGTAACTTCCTGCTGGGAAATGCTCAGGGGAGTCGCGGGTACCCCATTGTGTACTGTTCGGATGGGTTTTGCGAGCTCACCGGGTTTGCACGTACCGAGGTAATGAAGAAGACATGCACATGTCAGTTCCTGCACGGACAGGAAACAAGCGAGAGAGTCACTCAGCAGGTGGAGAAAACCTTGGAAGGACAGAGAGAGTTCCAGACAGAGGTCCGCTATTACAGGAAGAACGGTAAAAGAATAATTCTTCAAAATGCATTGGACAGAGTGTCGAGATCTGTATGATTGACGACATTAAATGAGATGTTGTGGGCGGATTAAATACTAAAGCTTTCACGGTTTGCCTTCTGTGACCAGGTACCACATTCTGGTGTCTGCTGGACATTGTCCCTATCAAAAATGAGAAAGGAGAAGTTGTTCTTTTTCTCTTATCCTTCAAAAACATCACTGATTCGTATGGCAAATCACACCCCGGCTCCACCACAGAAGGTAGCTGCCAACAAAGCAAAGTTGATCCAAATTGAAGTTGATCTTTTAGAGGTTTTGCATCTCATATTTTGACACTTAGTTTTTCTTACTTGTTTCAGAGGATGGTGCTCACAACAGGAAGTCCGGTCGAACTCATCTGAGTCAAGCTCGTGAGCGTGGCCGCAGCGTTCTGTATCACCTGACCTGTCAGTTCACCAATAGGAGCAAAAGGAAGCTGCCAAATGTAAGCACATAAAATCACCTAAAGGATTATTAGGAACACCATACTAATACTGTGTTTGACCCCCTTTCGCCTTCAGAACTGCCTTAATTCTACGTGACTTTGATTCAACAAGGTGTTGGAAGCATTCTTTAGAAATGTTGGCCCATATTGATAGGATAGCATCTTGCAGTTGATGGAGATTTGTGGGATGCACAACCAAGGCACTAAGTTCCTGTTACTCTATTGGGTTGAGATCTGGTGACTGTGGGGGCCATTTTAGTACAGTGAACTCATTGTCATGTTCAAAAAACAATTTGAAATGATTCGAGCTTTGTGACATGGTGCATTATCCTGCTGGAAGTAGCCATCAGAGGATGGGTACATGGTGGCTATAAAGGGATGGACATGGTCAGAAACAGTGCTCATGTTGGCCGTGGCATTTAAACAATGCCCAATTGGCACTAATACCGCTTCGGCTCGGCATGGTTCGGCTTGCTTTGCTTTTCCACAGCACGGCACGGCTCGGTTCGCTTTAGCTTGGTTTGCTTTTCCATTGCAGTTAGTAGCGCTTCAAAGTCGGTGGGATTATATTATAGTCTGACTGGGTTTGTTGTCTTGCAAATACAATGACGCTGGTAGTGACGATTCTGTCTGACTCTGACCAATCAGTGATCTGCAGTATTTTCACGTCATATTTTAGTATCGGTAAAGTACGCATGGAACCTCGACAGAGGTGGTACCATTTAAAGTGAGCAAAAGCGAGCCGTACCGTACCGTACCATGCAGTGGAAGAGCACCATGAGGGGCCTAAAGTGTGCCAAGAAAACATCCCCCACACCATTACACCACCACCACCAGCCTGCACAGTGATTACAAGGCATGATGGATCCATGTTCTCATTCTGTTTACACCAAATTCTGACTCTACCATCTGAATGTCTCAACAGAAATCGAGTCTAATCAGACCAGGCAACATTTTTTCAGTCTGTCCAATTTTGGTGAGCTCTTGCAAATTGTAGCCTCATTTTCCTATTTGTAGAGGAGGTGAGTGGTGCCCGGTGGGGTCTTCTGCTGTTGTAGCCCATCCGCCTCAAGGTTGTGCGTGTTGTGGCTTCACAAATGCTTTGCTGCATACCTCGGTTGTAACGAGTGGTTATTTCAGTCAAAGTTGCTCTTTTATCAGCTTGAATCAGTCGGCCCATTCTCCTCTGACCTCCAGCATCAACAAGGCATTTTCATCCACAGAACTGCCGCATACTGGATGTTTTTCCCTTTTCACACCATTGTTTGTAAACCTTAGAAATGGTTATACGTGAAAATCCCAGTAACTGAGCAGATTGTGAAATACTCAGACCGGCCCGTCTGACAACCATGCCATGCTCAAAATTGCCTAAATCACCTTTCTTTCCCATTCTGACATTCAGTTTGTTCGCCACAAAAGGGTAATCCAAAAACGTAATCCAATAAACAGGCAAGAGGCCATAAACACAAACAATCCAAAACAAACTGAGACAAACAGGGTAATCCGGCAAACGGGGTAATCATACAAACAGGGCAATCCCGAATACAGGCAAATTGTCAACACCATGGAACAGGAAACCAGAAGAAATGCTGTGTAACCCATACAAGACTTTGCAATGAGTGACTGAGTTAACCAGGTTTATATAGACAGAGTTAACAAGGGTAAATGACAAACAGCTTAAAAAAATTATTTTCGATTCTGGGAAATGCAGTTCATGGTGGAATGGCAATGTACTGGGGAGGAGTGCACTCTGGTGGATATCCTGGGCATTCCAGGATTTATCTCTGCCATTGTGTTCGGTAATAGCCTCTATGCACGATCGCTTCCGGGTTTGTCTCAGCACGCCCAGTTACATCCGGTGCTGCGTCAGTCTGTGGTCAGAAGCCGGTTTTGCGTTAGGTGGAGATAGTGTCAAATTACACTTGCTGTTTATAAAAACGTCCTGCGGTTAATGTGAATGATGTTAACAACACTATGAGGCAGTTAGCTGTCACACAAGAGTAAAAAAGAGAAGTTATTTAAATTATATATTTCGAGCTACATCAACAACTTTGAGGGTTAGTATTCTCTCATATCGTACGAAATTCGACTAGCGAATCAGCGTTTCTAAAATCGTCGTCTCCGTTTCGGAGAAAACGGATTTTATTAAAGTTTTGCCTCTATACACTTGGCCTGCAGAACGCGCTTCCGGAAGTAAAGACGCTGACTGAGATTCTTTCGGACACACGTCAGCAGGGTTCGTGCATAGAGGCTATTGACTGACCTTACAAACCCATTGACACTTTTAAAGAGTAAATGTACTTGTACTTCCAGCTAACGAGATGAATCAGAAATATAGTTGTTAAAATGAAAAGATCAGACTCATTGAATGTCTGGAATTGTATTGATATCTAGAAGAATATTCAATATTTGCATCCAACTGGCGATTCTTACTCTCATAAATAAAAATTTCAGACACCAGCCCTTTGTACAGGACAATCAGTCCTGACACTTGGAAAAGAGCACACGGTTTCCCAAATCCTTACAACTCACTAAACACCTACATTGTGTTGGATTTTCATGCTTTTTGATACATTTTGTGTACACAACTAGTTTTGTATACAAAATCACATCTATTGAACTTTCAGTGATGAAATGATCTGTATGAAACACAAATTTAAAACCTGAATGCCTGGGGCCTCAACATGCCTGAGGGAAAAAAAGAAGAAGATAGAGTTGGACCTTGGTCACAGTGAAAATAATTCCAAACAGCATATTAAATTTTTTTTTTGTACAGTGACCTCGGTTTGATTGCAAATGGTGGATGGTGATAGCAAGGACATAGAACCTTAATATGGTAGAAAATGTTGAAAAGACTATTATAGTCTTTTCAACATTTTCTACCATATTAAGGTTCTATTATAGTTAAAATCTAATTTGTCTTAAATGGCTAATGTCAGAAATATCTACCAAAATCCAAATCTCATGTGATTTTACATTATTTTTTAAGGCTTTGGAAAAAAATGGATTATCCAATTAATCGCTATCTTCATTTGATCTGCCTGATCAGAAAAATCTGCTATTTCAGAGGCTGTGTGACTGTATTTTTACAGCACTTACAGTCCTGCATTTCGGATGATCTATGATAACTAGAAGGTGCAGTGCTTTCTGATTATGACGTCTGTGCTGAATGCAACACAATGAAAAGAAAGAATAATGGAAATAAAGGTCTTTGTGGAAATAAAGCTTTTTGTTTGAGATGTCCTTGTGGGCTGCAAGTATGAAGAACATAGGCTACAACACGACCAGTGTAGTTCGATGAACAAATGAATCATATGTGACAGATATATTTAACAGAGGGCCACCATTGTAGTGTCGTGTGATTCCAGAAACAAAAGACTCTTATGATGAGCCGCTTTTGTTTAATGATTCGTTCTAATGAAGATGATTTGAATCAATCCTAAACACTGCCCTGCATTTCACAGCATATGTTAAATGTTACTGCTCATAATGAGCATAATGAGCTTTACCTGCACCTTTTCACTTTTTCTTACAAATATTTTTTCTAAATGCTGCAGGTGTAGAGTCAATGAACATTAATTCGTTCTCTAAGCTAAGCTAGTAAAAAATATTCTGTGGTGAACTGCACTTGCCTCAAATAATCCTCAAGAATGGGCATTTACAACATGGTATAAAAAATAATTGTGGTGTATTTTGAGCTGCAACACATTCTGGGGACACCTGAGATGTATATTATTGTAAAAAGGGGATAATACTGTAGGTCCCCTTTAAAGAATGTAAATAGTTCAGATGGTTTTAGCTATATGAACAAAACTTTAGCTTAAGTTCAGTCTTTAGCAGCAAGGTAGCCCACCTTTGTCTATCATAACCAAACGCTCTAAAAGGTTACTGGTTTGTGCTCAATGTAGCGAGAACTTCTGTTAGGCTACTCTTATTTTGCTTTTTAAAGAGGTGATAGTAAATGCACATTGAACATTTTGGCATGCTGGGTCACCAGTTAATTTAAAAACTCCAATAATACAGGCACAGCGTGGCCCACATTCACTCAAGAGATTTATTAAAGAATATTTGAATCAGATCAGCCGTTACTAAAGTCAGAAAACTACAGTTGAATTAGGGAGAAGACATAGCATGCAGCTTTTATGATTCATATCAACTCTAATCATCGACTGCTGAGAAATAATTTGCTTGCGCATACAAAAAGAAAACCCTTCCACTTATGAGGCTGTTAGTAATAATGATTATGTCCTAGTTTCAAACTATTGTTTTCCTGAAATGTGTAGGGTTTATTATAATTCAAAAACATGTGGAGGCTGTGACGTACTGCTCTGAGACAATAAGGTTGAGGATCCAAATGCAGTTTAATCGAAAGGGTAATCCACAATCAAAGTAGAAAACAGGCGAGAGGTCCGAGCACAGTAAATCAGTCCAATCAAACAAACAAATCCAGAGGGTGAGACAGGAATGGAAAAACCAACACGCAGACAGATGTCAAGAATCACGAACATAGAAAACAGAGGAATTGCTCAGAAATGCAGTATAAACACTAAACAAGACTTTGCAGGGAATGGCAGAAAGAACCAGACTTAGGCCCTGTTTACACGAGAACGCGCGGGTGAAAACGTAAAAATATTTTATCGGATGCCTTTCGTTTACATAGCGACGGCGTTTTTGAGGCTTAAAAATGCAAAAAAGTGAAACCACCCTCCAGAGTGGAAATCTTAAACGCTCCACCGCCGCGTTCCCATGTAAACTGTAAAAACGCAAAAGTTTGCTTGACAGTGAAGGTTGTACGCAGGTGCGTGGACTTGGTGTTGTTGTAGTATGCACTCCTAGCCGCCTGAAGTGCATACTACATTGAATTTCACACACTTTTGCGTCACCATTTGCACGCGGATTTCCCACACAAAACGCTCGTCTAAACGCAGAATAAAAAGTGATGACGCAACGCCACTTTTGCGTTTTTCTGTGTAAACATAGCCTTATATAGGGTGAGCAAACAAGATGAGACACAGGTGAAAACAATGAGTGCTGATGAGTCCAGGCAGAGAATTATGGGAGATGTAGTTTTTGAGGGAATGACAATAGTCTAATGTGGACTGCCCTCTGGTGGCTCTCAAGGGCACTCCAACTAGTTACAGAGGCATTTTGTGAGTGTAGAAATAAAAAATTGTTTCTTTTTATGTTCTGGTTACACTTTATTTTTAATTTATTTTTGTTGCACTGTAATTATACATTTAAGTACTGAGCAATATTAAGCAATATTTGGGTTGATTTGGTTTAATTTATAGTTATTATTGCTATAGTAACTGCATGTAACAAATATAAAAATGACCATGTAAAAATAAAGTGTTACCCATGTTCTTTCCACAGCATGTCTTTTCACAGCCAACTCTTCCGGAATACAAGGTGGCGTCTGTGCAGAAATCCCGCTTCATTTTGCTTCATTACAGCTTGTGCAAAGCATTGTGGGATTGGTTGATCCTCCTTGCAACCTTTTATGTAGCTGTCACCGTCCCCTACAACGTCTGCTTCTCCACCCCCGATGACAGCGAACAAGACAACCCGGACTGTGACTCGGCCTCCAGAACCACCATCGTCAGCGACATAGCTGTGGAGATGCTCTTCATCCTCGGTATGTGTCACCGTTGTTGATTTTGTGGGAAATTGTGTCCTATGTGTATCTGTTCTTGCTTGGGGTTAATTTCCACCTCTGTTCCATTTTTAAACAGTGTTAACTTCTGACTCGAGCTGCTTTCACCTTAAACATGTTACCGAAGTGACAATCGCACCCTCGTTTCCACCTGAGACCATCTTTATAATCCCCACTCTCAATCCAATCTGCTTTTTACACAAAACATAAAATCTCTTTTTATGTAAAAACAATAATGATAGTAATACAGAAGCCCCACTCTGACCTGAAGTCAGCAGTAATTTATTCAATCTCATGTACGCAGATGTGGTAAAATAATTGGTTGATGGCACTAAATGTTCTATGTAATGAGAATCTGCACAGGAGCCATGAATATTTATTTAGTCCAGCATGTACAAGGTTTCATCACTCCAATTAGCATGTTTTAATATTTATGCATCCACTGTCAATATTTGGCACTGTTTATAAAATTGTGAGTGCTCTGGTGAGTAATATTGTTTGATTTTTGAATGCTGTTAACAAATCATATTTCTAAAGATGGCTTATCTCTCCCATCCTAGATATCATTCTGAATTTCCGAACCACCTACGTTGGGCCTGCGGGTCAAGTGGTTTATGATGCCCGCTCGATCTGTTTGCACTACTGTACTACCTGGTTCATCCTGGACCTCATCGCTGCTCTGCCCTTTGACCTGCTCTATTTATTCAACATCTCGGTGGTAAAAATACATATTAAAAAATACATTGTTGCATGCACATATACAATGCGCCAACAAAAATATATAAAAAAAATATATAAATACTTTTCACATTTAAATAATATATTTTCACATCTTAAACCTCAAAAGATGTACTCATACAAATATAATTGTGACTAGCTGGCATATCTCTTCTATTTATTGATGGATATTTTTAATAAATATATTATAGTGGAAGGCTGCTCTTAATACGTGTGTTTGTTTTATAGACTTCCCTTGTGCACTTGTTGAAGACAGTGCGTTTGCTGCGTCTCCTGCGCTTGCTGCAGAAGCTGGATGGTTATTCTCAATACAGTGCTGTGGTCCTGACACTATTAATGTCTGTGTTTGCCCTGCTGGCACATTGGTTGGCATGTGTTTGGTACGTTATTGGACGCAAAGAGCTTGCCAGCAACGACCCCCTGACCTGGGACATCGGTGAGGGACTGTATGTTTTCTCTGTGTACTAACTGTACCATTCAAAAATTCTGGGTCAGCAAGACTTTTTATGTTTTTGAAAGTGTTAGGTTGAGTCTTATGTTTTAAACCATATCAAAAATACAGAAAAAACTAATATTGTACAATAAGTAGTAATAAGTAATAAAAAGTAATATTGCACAATTATTATGACAATTTAAAAAGATCTGTTCTCTATTTGAATATATATATATATATATAGTAAAGTGTAATTTATTCATGTGGTGTCAAAGCTGAATTCTCAGCATCATTACTCAAACAGTAATATTTTTGTGGAAAATATTTTTTTTCACAGAATTATTTTTTTAATATAAATATACAATTCAAAAGGACAGTATTTATTTGAAATGGAAATGTTCTGTAACGTTATAAAAGCTTCTACTACAAGCTTCTACAATTTAAGGAGTCAATTATGAATAAATGTTTATTTGAAAAAAATACTGATCCGAAACTTTTGAATGGTAGCTAGTGTAAATCAACTATTAGCTTCTTTTTTAGATCACTGGATTTTCAAGTCAATATGGAGTTAAAGTTTCAATCCCTTATTTGTTCTTCTTTTCCTCTGTTCCTGTCATCTGTAGGTTGGCTACAGGAGTTGGGTAAGCGTCTGGAGACTCCTTACACGAATGGTACAGTTGGTGGCCCATCTTTGCGCAGCGCCTACATCGCTTCGCTCTACTTCACGTTGAGCAGTCTGACTAGCGTCGGGTTCGGAAACGTCTGTGCCAACACAGACGCTGAGAAGATCTTCTCCATCTGCACCATGCTTATCGGGGGTGTGTTCACCAGTACATTTCAGGCCAAATGTATAATTAACTTGTTTGTAGGTCAAACAAGCCTCTTTTTAAAAAAAGAAAATAAGCAAGTGTTTCATTTCAGAAAAATATGGTGTCTAATTTAAGATGCAGAACATATTGTTCAGATATGAGATGATTCAGACTCTCTTAATCTTGTCACAGCCCTGATGCATGCGGTGGTGTTTGGTAATGTGACAGCCATCATCCAGCGCATGTACTCTCGTCGCTCGCTCTACCACACGCGCATGAAGGATCTGAAGGACTTTATCCGTGTGCATCGCCTGCCTCAGCAGCTGAAACAGCGGATGCTGGAGTACTTCCAGACCACCTGGTCTGTCAACAATGGTATCAACGCAAACGAGGTGAGACCCAACAAACCATCACAGGACCATGGCTCTTGAGAGAGAGCTGCGGAACATATGACTAAAATATTTACGCAGTAGCATGACAGTTTAATTCACTCGCTCCATCTTCAATATTTAATTGTGTGGAGGCTCAGATTGAGTCTATATTTTTGGAATAAAGTGTTCTATGGAGTAAATTGTAGAACAAACTAAAGGGTTAAATATAGAACCCCAATTAACTTTTTTTTTCTAAGAGTGTAAAAGCCCCCATCAGAGTTTGATGATATACTAGCATCATCAGATAGAGGACAATTCATGAGCAAAGATCTGGGTCACATCTACTTTCAATGGACTAATTATAGCTTTCCGAGAATTACACTAATGCTGAAAACTGTCATTGTTAAAGCAATAAGAACGGAAAATTGATTAGGCCACAATGAAAAGATCAATATCTAAAGGAAGCCTGCAGGTGCAGTGTATGAGAAGCTACTTTAAATTAGTAGCTTGTTACTGGATGGATGGATGGATGGATGGATAGATAGATAGATAGATAGATAGATAGATAGATAGATGGTGAAGTAAAGAATTTAAGTAAAGACAAAAGATTTTAAATGAATTATCTTTTCATTCAATTCCATTCATCAGAATCCTGAAAAAAACATAGCACAGTTTCCACAAAAATATTAAGCAGCATAACTGTTTTCCTCATTGATAATAATAAGAAATGTTTTTGAGCACCAAAGCATATGAGACTTAGGTAACACTTTATTTTACGACCCGCAAACAACTGTGTAAGTACACAGAAATTACGGTGTACGTTTCTGTAATTATAGTGTACTTCCGTGTAAGTATAAGGGAACAATATGTTAAGTTTGGGGTAATAAAGGGGTAACAAGCAGATATACAACCTGCAAATAACTTCGTAAGTACACAGAAATTACGATGTACGTTTCTGTAATTATAGTGTACTTCCGTGTAGGTATAAGGGAACAATATGTTAAGTTTGGGGTAATAAAGGGGTAACAAGCAGATATACAAGCAAATTATTTAATTAGTTAAAAAATAACAGGTACCTATTCTTTTAATATATTCCAGGCAAAAAATGTACGTCTGTTGTTAATAAAATGTATCACATTTCTGGCTAAATATGTTCTTGTGCAATGTTACAGGGTAATTTTGACATCTGTGGGTTGAAATATAAAAACACACACATATATATATATATGATAAAAATCAAATTTATTGGCTTTTCTTACTAGATTACTTAATGCTAAATCAAAATAATTATTTTCTGTTATGATTTTAATTTAAACTGTACCTTGTGATAATTAGTACTTACCTTATCCCATTGAATTGCAATGACACTTAAACGTCAGGGCAAATATACTCTGTAATTAAAACTTTTTTTGTTGTTGTTTTATTTTCTTGATTACTTCTCTGTAATTACAGTGCAAATAGTGTTGTTTCGTATTGCTACAAAGTAAATACAAAGTAAGTAGCGTTTGTTACCCCCTTGTTCTGTGTATTTACAGGGTAAGTGTAACCATTGCGGGCTGTAAATTAAAGTGGTGCTTGTTACCCCCTTTTTACCCCAAACTTACATATTGTTCCCATATACCTACACGGAAGTACACTATATTTACAGAAACGTACATCGTAATTTCACTGTACTTACGAAGTTATTTGCAGGTTGTATATCTGCTTATTACCCCTTTATTACCCCAAACTTAACATATTGTTCCCTTATACTTACACGGAAGTACACTATGATTACAGAAACGTACACCGTAATTTCTGTGTACTTACCCAGTTGTTTGCGGGTCGTAAAATAAAGTGTTACCGAGACTTATTTCAAAAACATTAAAACGTGTTATGAAAAGTTGTGTATATAACGATTGCACATAAAGACATTCAATGATGTATATTTTTTTGTAATCAGAGCAGTCCTTATGTGGTCAATTATTATTATTTTTTTTAAATAACTACAATGAGATGAATATAAATTACTGTAAATGCAACTGATAAAAATAGAAAAACAATCCAATTTCTATTTTTCAGTTGGTAGATGATAAAAATTAAGTAAATTATTTTTTTAAGTGAAAATTGTATGGAAAATCTCTTGCAAGGGTTTAAAAGAATCAGTGAATTGCTCTTTTGTTCTGAATTAGAGACTAAAAATCAATCTGACTTTTATAGAGAGATTTGTTTAGAAGTGTGTATTTAATTATTTCTTCAGCTTGCTCAGCTGTAAAGCTTTGCGCACAAAACAGTATTAGGCAAAAGTTACATGTTGCTATAAAAGCTACACTACTATTAAAGCAGCTGAGCTACAGCCATATTTCTAAAAATGAAGTTTAGTTAGTTGCATTATTACTGTAGTTAGTTACTCCTCAGTGATGTGTATCTGTAGGAAGAAAAACAACAACTGACAAGTGTGGCCCAGCTCATTTACACTCTCATCTGTCAGGCTGCTAGTTTATGCTGTGAAAAACAGCAGCTACTCTAGATGCCTGGTATTGCATCTGTTTGAGATCATACTGAAAGAGAGATTCTGATCTCTAAGAAAAGGGATGACCTCATCGAATATTTTACGAAAACAACATTACTATCGCATAATGATCACATTGGACAGTGTTAGAGTAAAATAGCCTCTTTTTTTTTACAACTCTAAACATGATCCTTAAATCTCCTCAATGTACTGTGGGTAATATCCATCTGTCTACTTGTCCATTAGCTTTTACATGACTTCCCAGACGAGTTGCGGGCAGACATCGCCATGCATCTGAACAAAGACATTCTGCAGCTGCCTCTCTTCTCCTCTGCCAGTAGAGGGTGCCTGCGTTCACTATCCTTGCACATTAAGACCTCCTTCTGTGCACCTGGAGAGTACCTGATTCGCCATGGAGACGCCCTGCATGCGCAACACTTCGTCTGCTCTGGGTCTTTAGAGGTCCTCAAGGACGGCATGGTGCTTGCCATACTAGGTACGTTCCAGAGAAATGTAGAAAAATATCTACATAGACAAAAGCTGTCCAAGGGCGGTACCAAAAAAGTCACCAAGTCAAGCAACTTGTCCGAAAGGTTCAGTAAGTGTATTTTGAGAAACTGTTGATACTTGAAATCAGCTTGACCAAACACACTCCTTCTTTCATTGCTCCGCCCTCAAAATGCACAAACATGCAATACAAGAGAGGAGGGCTGCATCCAAAGTCACATACTTCTCTTCTAAATAGTAGGCGAAAACAGTATGGGACAAGAGTAGTCCGAATTCACAGTACTCATAAAACAGTTGGTAAAAGTACCCGAATGACCCACTTCTTCCAGCGAGATTGTGAAGTGTGCATACGATGGAAACTTCTTGTGAGGCCACAGGAGAGGATTTGTGAATGGCATGTGAAGTGACGCAACTGACGCTGGTAGATTGCATGATAATGCCAACATGGCTAATGTAGTACCCGGTTTAGTACCCTCCTGCTGCTGAGACCTAACCACAATCTCACAAACTCTCAATGTTACTCTCGAATGGAGCAGAAACAACGCAACCTCTGCGTCTAATTTCAGGCCTTCCCACTTAGGTCTCTCCAGCGCTGTAAATCTTTTCTAATACTATGGCGGGGCGGGTCCTAAAGCTTGTGTCTGATCATAACCCTTCTTTTTCCAGTGATATTCCTCTAAGCTTTTCTCTTTTGCAATGTCTTTCAGCCATCTCTGTTTTGTTCAAATCTCTTGCTCACTCTCTCTCCTCCACCATCATGAGTGGAGACGTCCCCTACTGTTGATTGGTTGCAATTGGTTACTGAAGTTTGTTGTCCACTTTCAACAACGTTTCTCATAAATCGCTTACTGCACCTTTAAAGGGTCTTGTTAATTAGTGAGATAATGAATTAAACTGATAAGCTCAGTTCTGCATGTGGTCTGTTTATCTTAGCACAATTAAATCAAACAACAGCTTGACTCGCATGTAGTGACATGTTTGTCTGGTACACAGGTAAAGGAGACCTGATTGGTGCTGACCTGCCTGGGAAGGATCAGGTGATCAAAGCTAATGCAGATGTGAAGGCCCTGACCTACTGTGACCTGCAGTACATCAGTGTCCGAGCGCTGCAGGAGGTTCTAGAGCTCTACCCAGAATATGGCAGCCGCTTCAATGAGGACATTCACCACAACCTCACCTACAACCTCAGAGAGGTAAAGTGCTTTATTTAAACACACAATAAATAAATAACAATTTGCCAATGCTGAGAGAGAGGACCCAAAAGCGAAAGCAGGTAATAATGTCTTTAATAGAAATTAGGCAATTGGCTGCATAGGCTGGCAAACAGAAATTCTCTCAATAATAATGAATATAAGCTGGCAATGACTGGAGACCGGGAAATTCAGGCTCGTAGAAGAGAACAGCGTAGGCGAATAGCAGCGGCCATAGACTGGGGACCGATCTCAGTGTTCAGTAGCAGGAGAGCTGGGCAGAGCATAAGTTTAGAACAAACACTCAAACGAAGACTAGACGAATTGGCAATGAAGCCCAGGCAGAGACAAAGATAGAGACAAAGGAGAGAAGGGAACTAGAAGTAGAGGAGCTAATGAGACAGAAAGAGAGGACGGGTATGGAAAAGAAGGTACTGATTGCAGAGGGAGATGAGGAACAGCTGAGTATGAAAGAGCGCATGTACTGTAAGTGTGTGTGCGTGTGTGCATGAGTCTGTGTGTGAGTGTGTGTGTGTGTGTGTGTCTGCAGGGGCAGAAGGCGAGAGAGGAAAAATACCAGGATCATGACGCAATTAGATATACTGTATAATAATGATAATTATTTATTAATTTAAATAATTTATATACAGTATGCAAATTACAGCTGGAATTGGCCAATCACTGTTTTCGAGAGTCAAATTATTTAGTGTCCATTAAATTTATTTTAATGACAATTAAACCATGTAGTTGACTTCCTTCATAGCTCTGCTAGTCTTTTGTATCACTCAGAAGTCTCTTTCTTTTCACAACATTTTAATCTTCAAGCATTGCGTCAGTTCTGGCAGGTCACATTAGTCAAGTTCGCATCAGCTGACTCTCAGCTGATCCACATCTACCTATAGGAATACGACGCCTATCACTATATACATATACAAGCTTTTAAAATATCAATACATATGTATATATATATATATATATATATATAGGTCAAAACTGCAGTAAAAGAGATAGTACTGAATGCATGGTGTTAGAGAGGGCATCCGTTGGATCTACCTCCCCTGCAGCTTTATTATGTTCCAAATGACCCATTCAAACAGCCTATCTCAGCCTTCACCACTAATCCAGTTGTTATCCATTCAATTAAACCTGGAACCAGTTTAGAAGGATCTTTAATCTCACTGATATTTAAATAGTTCAATTCAGAAATCATTCTAATATGCTGATTTGCTGCTCAAGAAACTCTCATTATTTATTATTATTATTATCATCAATGTTGACAAGCATTGATCATGGATTTTATTTTTGTGAAAACTGATGATACATTTATTTTCAGGATTCCTTAATAAATAGACAGTTCAATAGAACATGTCCTTGCTCAATAAAAGTATTAATTTCTTTGAAAAGAAATCTTACTGACAGCAGTGTATATCAAATTCTTATTTACTTATTATATCTTTATATGCAAATTAAATTTGTTATCTGGAATATTTACCACATTCGGCAGTCACATATTTTTGAGACTTGTATTAAGATTTATATACTACCATTATATAACTTTAACAATTAACTGACTTCCTCCTAACTTCCTTTCTCTCATATTACATAATATGAGAGAAAGTATACTGTTATTATATGTTAATATATACTAATAACAGTAATATATATTGTCATATGTTGGAAGTGTGCATTTTTCAGTGTGAGCTTGGGTCATAATGGTACTGGATTTTCTTCTATCTCAACAGGGCCATGCCAGATTCTTTCGGTCAACTCGACTTCCACAGGTACAGTAACAAGCAGATTTGCTGTCCATAAACTTGACGCTTTTTTTATCATTCCTTTTAACCTTTTGATTAACACTCCAAGCTCGCATACGTGTGACTCCGCTGACATTTCTGTATCCCACGCCCACATTACATAAGCTCCCCAATTATCAGTGTCACTCTGAACTGCAGACGCTGTGTGTGTGCGACATCACAGCTGGCAGACAGCAGCTCATCTGGATGTGTCTGAATCAGGTGAATTAGTAATCTGTTTGTGGCCCTGGCCCTCCGTCTCATTGCTGTGCCAGCTGTCTTAATGATCAGAACAGCCACACACACAAAAACACACACACACACACAAACCAAAGGAAGGATACAGAAGCACTCTCACACAAGAGGAAGAAGAAGAACACGATGACATGCACAGAACAGTGACTCATTAATCATTTTGATCTTGAAACCCCACACAGTAAAATATGAAGTGGTCATAGACCTTAAAAAAGGCAGCCGTTTTCATGGACTTTTTTTCAGTTCAGTATTTCGTTTTTTTATGTAAATTTGAACATAAGAAAATGTTCAAGACGTCGAGAAGTTGTTTCACTTGGATATACGATATGTCACTATAGGGACAAAAAGACTTTCGCAAATAGAAAGTTCTGTTTTAAAACTGTGGATAATGCAGGCTGATAGGTCCTCAATCAGCTTGCAGTTACATCATTATCTATTGGGCACAGCTGATTGGTTCCTGCTTATCAGTAGCCAATGAGCTTGCTGCTCAACCTTAAAGGGTTAGTTCACCCAAAAATGAAAATTAAGTCATTAATTACTCACCCCCATGCTGTATCAACCCCGTAAGACCTTCGTTCGCCTTCGGAACACAAATGAAGATATTTTTTATTAAATTTGAGAGCTGTATAACTACCACATTGGCTCCTAAGGGACTGCCTCTTGACGGCCCAGAAAGTCAATGAAGAAAATGTTTAAATATCCCAAGTGACTACCGTGGCTCAACTATATGTTTATCAAGCGACGCGAATACTTTTTGTGCGAAAAAACAAACAAAAATAACGAGTTTATTCGACTATTTCTTTTCTTCCTTGTAGGCCAGAAACGAGATTTCCTTAGATTTCCACGACGCATGCGCGAGATTTGCGATCTGCTTTACACCAGCTTACACTACTTCAGATCGCAAATCTCGCGCATGCGTCGTGGAAATCTAAGGAAATCTCGTTTCTGGCCTACAAGGAAGAAAAGAAATAGTCGAATAAACTCGTTATTTTTGTTTGTTTTTTCGCACAAAAAGTATTCGCGTCGCTTGATAAACATATAGTTGAGCCACGGTAGTCACTTGGGATATTTAAACATTTTCTTCATTGACTTTCTGGGCCGTCAAGAGGCAGTCCCTTAGGAGCCAATGTGGTAGTTATACAGCTCTCAAATTTAATCAAAAATATCTTCATTTGTGTTCCGAAGACGAACGAAGGTCTTACGGGGTTGGTACAGCATGGGGGTGAGTAATTAATGACATAATTTTCATTTTTGGGTGAACTAACCCTTTAAAATACTTGGTCAGCATTTGCAGCCCACTTTCATGAACCCTCCAACTTCCCCAGCTCCACCTGTGTAGATTTGCTACGAGTAATTTATGTGTACAGCAGCAGCATTTCTTACTTGCTCACAGCAGCGTGTCTGTGTATGTATTGGCAGTAGCAAGTCTCGCACTCGCTTTGCCGCAACAGCAGCGTAGCATATCTGTTCCACTAAGACCAAATATATCAACATTGTCATGCCCAGCATGCTAAACACTTACAAGTTGTAATGACAGAACTTCCATTTTTGTATCACCTTAAAAAGAGTATAATTTAACATTTTTGATGAATGATTGAATCAAAAGAATAGGATTAGCTTGAAATCTTTTGTAACGTTTATAAATGTATTTACTGTGACTTTTTAACAATGTAATTCAGCCTCACTGAATAAAAGTATTCATTTATTTTTATTTTTAAATGTTTGACATACATACATACTTAAAGGGTCATGAAACTCTAAAACACTTTTTTTTCTTGAAAACATCGCATGCATATTTAACACATGAACACCCATAAGACAAACACATTTTTGTTTTGTTTGTTTTATATTAAAAAAAAAAGGATAATAATTTTAATAGAGGAATAAACTCATCCTATCACAAGACATTCCTTTAATACTTTTTTTTATTTCTAAACATGGCAACCAAATCAAGAACAAGGGCCAGGTTTACTAACAGCTTGCGCCAACACAAACCCTCTTTTGCAGTATTTGGCGTAGGAGAGTATTTAAATGAATCACGCAAGGTGATTTACTAAGGTTTGCGCTCGTCAATGCACTGGTGTTTGTGCCATTATTTGCCGCCCGAAAAAAACCTGTCTTGAACCAAATGCTTCCTGGTAGATTGCGTTTGTCTTAATGGAAATGATCTGATTGCGTCTGTGTTCATTAATTTACACGTCGTCAGTAGATCACGCGCAGAACTTTCCACTCCCATCTGTGCTGTATGGAATTGCGATCTCACGCTGATTTGCCCTGTTTTGTAAATCTTCCCCCAAAAAGTGTAAAAAGAAAGTGTCAGCATGCTGTAATTATATGCACCCGCATGTGCAAGAGGCCAAAATGGGTCACAGAACCATTTTTATCAGTGTAGGCTAAAATTTATTAATCCAACTTACCTGGATGGTATGTTTCTTATGAGCTCCAAAAAATAATATTAATCAAGTAAAATTTTGGATATATTTTAGCATTGTTTACTTGCTATAAGAATCCTCCTTTTTCTAGTGCAGTGTTCAAGCGGCAGTATTTATTTCTCACACTCAAACACTCATGCATTTCCTGGGCTCTGTAATTGACTAAAAACAATTCATAAAGCTGTGATTATCTCCATTGGTAATACAATCAAAAAATAACAACAATCAACCAGTGGCCTCTAAATCACCTTTGTTTTTATCCCTTTCTATCCCTTCTAGGAACACTATGACGATTCCAAGCTACCCTTTATTGTGGAGGAAGAGCAAAAGGAGGATGCTGGACAGAACCAGAGCAGGAAGCCCCTGCTGTCCAGCTTGAGTGGTCCTTCATCTCAGACTAATCTGAGTGCCATGATAGGGGAGGAGTTTCGGCACCTTAGCTTGCTCCGTCTCTGCAGATCGCCCATTAAAAGCTCCCGGGTACAAAGCCCTGCTCCTCAGATGCCACTTCATGAGGATCTGTCTCCAGGTGCAGTTCCCGTCCCAAGAATAAACAACAGCTTCTGCCACAAACCAGCCAAACTGCTCATTCCCACCCTGAACTGTGTCAGCCCTCTGGACCTGAGCCCGCGGTAAGCAGAAACCAGAATTCATTATTGCTTTTTTATTATTTCATTATTTTTATTATTTGTATTCTTTGCTTTAACTATATTTGCAGTGGCACTACCTCTAGAGGAAAACACTCATATAAAATATTAATGATATTGACTGCAGATAATATTTATTTTTGATGTACTAATGTCCTCATGTCTGTCCTGTAGGGTTGTTGATGGGATTGAGGATAACGAACATGCTTTTCACTTCAATGTTGAGCACAGTGAGCCATCTCCTTACACAGAGGTCAAAGGTGAGGTGGACTCTCCCTTAATATTAGAATAGTGCATAATAGTTAGGATCATATGGTTTAGAAGGTTCTCAAACTTTTTTTACTCTAACCCATTATGTCAACACACCGTTCTTCAGTCCACTATGCAGTTATGGAGGGCAATTACATGCATCTTACGCCTATTACTTTTAATGACCTGACAATCTGTAAGGTCAAGTACAAACCTGTTATTGTATAAATGTTAAAAATGTCACTTTTGCACTTTGTCACTTTGGGAGGACCTTTTACTCCCATTCTGGTAGCTTATTCAGTGTGCGCATGTTATTTTCATTTTGTTGTACATATACTGTAAACACACTGATTATGCATATTTAAGCCACCAGTAATTGTGCTCCTTCCTTCACTGACTCTTAATTATCCAAATGCAGAATAATTATTATTAGTATATTTCCATTGTAAATTTAAAAAAATACCTATTGAGAAAAGCTGCTGCATATTCAGTTAATTTAGGTCGCATTAATCTGGAGAAAACCCCTGAGATCCCAGTGAGACTGATTTATCTGATAATATAATAATTCTACACATAAATCTGTCAGTTTCTTACTTGTTTTGGCCCTTTTAGATCCGTTTCAGGTCAGCGCAAACCTTCTCCTTGAGACAGAGGAAGTCAGACAGAGTCTCCGTCAACTCAATACAGAGGTATCAGAAAACACCTACTGCAAATCAACAGAAATAAAATAGGTTTTCTTATTTATGACATTTGTCACCAGTATTTGTTATTCATTAATATTCTGACATTAACATTTGAATTTGTTCCAGATGAACCACCTGAACCAGGAAGTGTCCTCACTGACCAAGGAGCTCCACGAAATGATGCAATTCCTGCATTCACACCTGACCCCACCGCACTTCAGCTCCTCTTTTACTCCCTTCAGCTCTTTCAACTGTCATACATCACCCAACTGCACCAACGTGGCTTCCTCTACCGCCGACTGGCCGTCTAGGCTGGGCTTTAACATGCCGACCAGTCCTTGCCTGCAGCCGGATCCCTCTTGTAGAGATTCTTTAGGATCCAGGCACACGTGCATTTGCAGCGTCAGCCATGCCCAGGAAAGAGGCTCCATCCTGGGGCAGGAAGGGGACATTGAGCTCCTCAATCAAGCCCCCAGCTCTCACTCAGCCTATTTTCCATGCTGCCCTGACCAGGAAAGGGTTGCTACCTTGGGTGTAGAGAGTCAGCTAAACCCATATCAGACTTCTAAGACCACACCAAACTCTCCTTATCCAGGACACCACGTTCCCCGCACTGGCGGGTCACTCTTAGGCTTGGCGTCCAGTGGTTTGGTCCCTCAGGTTCAGAGTGGGGGTCCGGGCAACACATCGTCTCTGATCACCCATAACATCCAGAGTCAGTCGCATCCGTCTTTAAACATACAGATGACATCTGACCTGCACTCCAGGGCACCCATACCCATCCATTTATCCGTTACACCAACCGGCCCATCAGAGCCTCTCTTAGCAGTCAGTTCGCATTTGCATTCCGGGATTTGTAGTTCCAGCTTGCTACATTTCCCTACAGGCCTGAGACAGAATGATCTGGTGGGATCAAGTCCTGTTCACACACTTGAGCCCATCGTTTCATCCACTGGAGGGAAACAGGTGAAGCCAGGAACTGCTGAGGAACGACACATTGATTAAGCCATCACTGAGCAGGAGTGATGGACATATTAAGAAGAGTCGTCTAACATGCTCTTTGTCTCTTGCATGGATAATGCCCTCATTTTAAGCCAAATGCAATGCATTGTGGGAGCAGTGTAGGTGGGTTATGCTAGATAAGCATGATAATGTGCACAACTGTGCCTATTGTTTCAAAATTGCCACTTTTTAGATTAAAGTAGGACTTAAAGGTCAGTATGAGTCATGGTTAATTGTATTTAGCTAAAATCTGTTTCCACTGGTTGGGTTTGTCTTACTTAATATGGCTTGATTTTACATTGGCAGTTTTACCAAGTAGGTTTTGCATAAGACAGTGTCCCCTAGGACTGAGTCATAGATTACGAAGAGCCAGAATCTTTTTCAAAGCCTCACTTTAAATCTCTTTCAGTTTGAAAACCATTAAAATGTACCTATTTGCATGATATAATACGATTTTATTTCCCTGGCATTTTCTGCTAAAGGGACAGTTCACCACAAAATTTTGTCATCATTTACTCACCCTCATGTTGTTGCAGACCTGTATGACTTTTTATTTTGTGGAACATAAAAGATCATTTGAGAAGATGCCTTTTTTGTTGTCATAAAATAGAAGTCAATAGTAACCAGAATTGTTTGGTTTCCAACTTATTTTATTTAGTTATAATTGTATAATTTTACCAAAAACTACTTGAATTGTTTGTCTCTTGCACGCAGAATGTTTATAAAAGCATGTGCAGAACAATATACATTTATTTTTGTTGCTGATCCTCTTTTTTCATCGTCGGAAAGTTTTGGGGAAAAAAATATTGATTTATTCTTTGTCTACATACAGTATATATTTTTCTGGGCCTGTTTCATGCCTGTATTGTTAAATAAAACTTACGTTTCCTTATCTCTCAGTTGCACCTGCACTGTAAAAAAATGTTGTTGATTTCACTCATTATTTTGTGTTATCTTTTTGCACATTTTTTTTTTTGTTTTTTTTTAGTTTAACTAACTTTTTTGGAAAAGTGTACCTGCCAAATTTGGAAAGGTTTACCTGACAAGTTGTAAAGTATAATGAACTGATTTAATTTAGTGGTAAACTTTGAATCTAAATTCGGACAACTAAAGTTAAGTTTTCTAAACTACATCCAATAAGTTCATCCAACTAAAATGGTGTTTTGAAACTTTAAAAACCATTTGTAAAATACATTTGATTTAACAAAAGGTGCTGATCTGAGGGTGCTCCAGCAAGGCTGGAATTGGGCAGAATTGTCTTTGTGAAGGAGGCAGGAATCAAGCCACATGCAAGGTTGTCCTGCACGAAAACTTGCTTCCTTCTGCTCTTACAATGTTCCCCAACTCTGAAGATTGTTGTTTTTTTTTTTTTTCCCAGCAGGACAATGCTCCATGCCACACAGCCAGGGCAATCAAGGTGTGGACTGAGGGACCACCAGATCAAGACCCGGGCATGGCCAGCCCAATACCCAGACCTGAACCCCACTGAAAACCTCTGGAATTTGATCAAGAGGAAGACGAATGGTCACAAGCCATCAAACAAATCAATCGCTCTGACGCGCAGAGACACTTTAATAGCACTTAGCTTAGCCCAGTTCATTCATTAGGATTCAAACAGAGATAAAGTTAGAAGCGACCAAACACCTCCACGTTTTCCCGATTTAAATACTGTTACACAAGTAGTGTAACTCGACCAAGCATATTGACACAAAATAAAACGTGTCGCTTTTCTAAGCTTGTAAAATGGATAACTATGTATGGCGGAATAGCACTTGGGAGTACTTTAAAAATTAAATTACTAAAAAAGTACCAAAGTAAAAATTGGGAGTACTAAAAAAATTCACATTTAAAAAAAAAAAAAAAAAAAAAAAAAAAAAAAATTAAATTAATGGCTTTGCGATTGTAAAAAATGAATTTGTCTGTTGAAAATGCCCTCTTCACAGAACCATAACTGTGTTTGCCACCATTGCTCATGGTGTAGGTTTGATTGGCCCATTACACGAGAAACCAGGCTGTCCTCCAAAAAAAACAAAAAAAACAAACAAACAAACAAACAAACAAAAAAACAGATTGTATTGGAAGTTAATTAAGCTGCTTTGTGGCTGATCAATTCTCATCAAATAAAATTAAAAAAAAATCTCAATAGGTTGAAAGATATACAGTGCCTTCCACTTCTGGCAACCATGGTAAATATGAGCAAAACAGAGTGTAGGCTTTACACTGTCACATTACTTTCGTAGAAACTATCCAAAATCAACATGCTGACTGTTGTTTTATTATTCAGTTTATGTGAATGTAACATCAGGACCATTAATCTAACCTTACATCTAAGTAAACATGCATATTGGAAGAATCTAGTTTAAACACATACTAAGTTGGCTTTGCACATATCTTCTCCAAAGAGATGTTTCTTTAGACGCCCACCATCTCGCTCTTTCTGTCTACATCAGGGCTCCAGACACATCATTAGCCACAGGAGGCTACCCACACAGGCTGCTTGGTTGTGGGAAAATCTTAACAACCTGTTATCTCTCAGCTCCTCCCCAGGCCATGAATGCCTCATGTCAACATTTCATAAAGGATATCTGTAGACTGTGCATCTTTTTCTGTTAAATCTGAAATGCAGCTGGAACATTGGATGATGGGGTAGAGGCGTAGAGCCTTGCCGTCAGCATCTGAAAAGATAGCCTATAGGCTAGGTCTATTCTAATTTGTTTGGCCATTTAGAGTATCTTTTTTTAAGGTATTCATTTATTGAACTTATTTAATTTTTTTACTGATAATGAGTAAACAGTTGCTGTGTGTAAAATTATCACATGATTAATGGCATAAAGCAGCTGTTATTGTCAGCCTGAGCTGCCACCTACGCACAACTTGCTGCTCGCTGATTGTACTGACATACACTGGTAATTAGCATGTTTGTTGCATCTATCACACTATAGATAGGTCAGAACTAAATAAAGGAATATCGGGAAAATACAATGTAGATGTAAAATAGGCCTATGGATAGGGGAGGAGTTACTTCAGTGGTTCTCAACAGGATGCATACAATATTTTAAATGTAAAATATATTATTAATCAATTAAAATAATTTGTATGTAACCAAATACACTGCTGAATAATAGCTAACCAAGAATGTGTGAATTCTTTTGAGTCAATTAAAAAAGCAAGATAAAAATATAGGCTAACCTCTCAATTCGAGGCAAACTGTTTGTCTTCTTTATAACATTCTGTCCCATCACTTCTAAAATAATGACTATACGGCCGATGTTCTCCCCCTCTATTTATTGTTTGAATTTAAGAACCATCCGTTCTTGAAATTTCTGTAACCCACAAAGGAATCGTGTTTAATTAAACGCAATATCTTATCTTATTGTTTCTACAGTTTGAAAACAAGCACATTTGTCGTAGGCTATAGCAGAAATATTAGAAATTCTGAAAACATTTTTGTGTTGGACGACTGAGGGCCTGGGTAAAAAAGGCTGAAGATCATTACGTTACTTTACCTGATAGAAATAGAAACAAGCCAGCGTTTTAAGAGAGAGAAAAAACGGGTCTATTATAAGTTTAATTGGCCTGTAGTGCCCCAGCTCGGTGATTAATGGTTAGTACATGCTCTTCAGCCACATTCAGAGCTCATCTTGTTTTCATGCACTTGCTTTGATTTTGCAACATCAAGGGTCGTATTTTAAGCACTCGATCAGACTAAAATGGATCAGCCTAAACTATTTGATAGCCGTGCTTCTAATAACAACTGTGGAGAAGCCTATTACCTTGTTATTGTTAGGCCTAGGCCTATATGTTATTATGCCCATGGAGATGTGGGTTCTCAAATGACATATCAAGTGTTTAAAGTTTTGTTTATACAGTTTATGTATTATAAAAGATAAATTAAATTAATTTCAGACTAATGGTCAAATTAAAAATAACAAATGAAATAGTCTATATCCTCCTTAATCTTCAAGACATTGACATTACATGGAAATATGACTTTTAACGTAGCCTATTGTTTAACGTTATATGTATATATGTATATATATATATATATATATATATATATATATATATTACTATTATAAAATGTATTAATTTAGTAGATTTAGATTTTGGATTTTCAGTTTTTTATTTTGACAGGAATGATTTTAATAGTTTGAATAGCATCGCCTAACACGAAAAGTTAGCTATAAGTCATATTTTCAGTTTACAAAACAAAACAAAAACAAATGCGTAGTTTCTGAATTAAATTTCTTAAAAAAGAAAATCCATTACGGAGAAAAAAACGTGCTCTCAAAACATAGCTATAACAATTAATTACTCTGTAAAATAATTTTAAGGAAAAGCATAGTTTGAAATGTAACCTTTCCACCTATGCTTTCAACAAATAAAATGAGAAAAGTAGAGGCAAATATAAAAATAAAAAAACAATAAATATAAATAATATCTATTATTATAGTCTTGTTGTTGGTGAGAAATGTGATATTATGGGCCACCATCACGTCAAAACATATCAATATCAAAAACATCATATCCAAACAAGCCCCTCCTCCTCGGAAGAAGGTGGATTACGGAAGTTCGTCCCTTAAAGCGGAAGTGAAGGCCAAAGCCCGTCGACAGGAGACGCTTGAGGCGGCTGGAGGGGAATTTTCTCTCATTCTGACAGCCAAGGATTTAACAGAAAGAGTAAAGCGCCGCACTCGTATCTCCAGGTAACCTCTTTCTGGTTTTGTATTAATATGTTTGTTGGAAGGTTATTGTTAGCTGGTCGTGGTTTACTGATATAGAGGAACTGTCAAGACTGTTAGCCGATGCTCATGACGCTCCTGAGCCGCTCCTCTGGATCTTTCCCTCAGCGACATAAAAAAGGAAGAATAATTCGGGCCTCTCTATCTATCTGTCATGTTCCGAATATCTATCTTACGGCAAACGTCAGTTTAATGGAGAAGGCTTCTATGGGTGTGTTGGTACACATCATGTAAATATATGTGTGTTTGATCAGATCCCCGATCAGCAGCTCTGAAGTTTGACCATCTAATTACAGCAGGGCTTCCTTGTCTTATCATTAACCGTTGTCATGCAGCCGGACACGCATCTCTGTGGTGTCGCTAAACGCCTATCGAATTGCTATTACAGTATTAGTAAGGGTGATACTTCTCCAAACGTCTACATGTCTTACATATTAACGTGTGATTCTATCGCTTTCAAAAACTTTTCTTTAGCTCAGCCCGTTTTTTTATTTATTTTTTTATCATCAATGTAACGTTAGCAGGTTCACCGGCGTTGAGTTGAATACTTGTGGTCAGAGGTCGTGGGAGGAGCAGATCAGAAGTGAAAGACATCGGACTTCATGAGGAAGTCAATAATGTGGCCTGAGGAGGCTTGATTGACAGGTCAGCTAAATGAGTCATCACTTAAGATCGCACATGCATTGATATGAGCTTAGAGCTGTTTGATTGCATTGGCAATATGCTTTTATGATAGCAGTCCACCTCTTTATAGAGGTAATATTATGATTTATTGATGCATTCATAAATGTATTTCAATTAATCATATCACCTGTTCAGACTTGTATAATATAAAGCATTATTTTCAATTATGAATTTTCACATTTGATGCTGAGAGGATTTCTATTCAAACACACATTCACTGTCCTGTTGCACATGGTGACCTTTTGTTCAGGAGAAGCACTTGATGCTCACATGACTTGTGAAACCTGCTTTCTTTAGTGCTGTTTTACAGTCTCGTAATGTCATTGTCTTTGAGATATAAAATAGTGTAGGGTTGCTTCTCGTGTGTGAGGAGGCAAATTAAAATATAAAGAGACGTCATTACGATGCAAATGCATCTCGGTTACTGTGTGTCGCTTTCTTGATTTGGCTGTCACTGAAGGTGAGCAAACAGGAACAGAATATTACTTTCATCTCCTAGTTCTGCTCCGGAGAGCATAGTGGCTTTTCCCAGCATGCTTTGTTACTGCTTGAGGCATTTTAGGTCCTCAACAAGGCTGTTTTTGTGTTTCTTCCATTAAAGTAATCAAGTTCAAATTTCTTTCCTCATTAGATTTAAATGGCCATTACTATGTTGTTTCTATTACGGATGACTTTTATGTTGTTGTTAGGTAGGGCTTTATGAGAAACCAGGGTGTGATCAAGGTTATTTTTTGCCATTGAGTTTTCGTTTTCTCTTTCAATTTATGATTATGACTATGCCAATTATATTGTTTTACACGCGGTTCACTGGAAGCTGGCATGGCGTTCAATCACTAAAAAACAAACTAAAACAGGGTTCGCAAAATGAATAAGGACTTTTAAAATTGTGATTTACAGGAATAGCCATAGAGATAATGTTGCAATGACTATCATTTTTATTTGTGTTATCTTAAAAGTATTTTATGGAAATTGATATTTATGTGTGCAGTGTAATCTCTAAAGAACAATTGGTAAAAATCCTTATGCCAGTATTCATGACGACCGGAAAGAAGTGTCTTAGGAATTCATTCATTCATGTTTTGTTAACTGAAATAAAGCTGAAATAGAATAAAATACTTAACCAACTGAAATCACTTTTAAGTTGGAGTACTAAAACAGAAATTAAATAATAAATAGAAGAAATACTAAAACAAATAGAAATACTGAATACATACTATAATAGTATATAAATAATACTAAAGTAGTCTGCTTGCCATCATCTTTAGAGACCGTTTACTCAACAGTTTTCAATTGAATACGGAAAAGTTTTTATGCATTTTGGCCATTTATTTAGTACACAACCACCACATTTTGGGGGCCTGAAAACAGATTTCAAAGTTTCAATGGGTTTTTGAAAATGGTACTGTTATTGTGTAAACTTAAAGCAAATCTGTGAAAACGGTGTCATCTGTACTCGAAACGTTTTTAGTTCATCGTTGTCATGTAAACATACCCTTGGTATTTAGGTCATGGTGAAAACCGAATGCATACAGGAATGTTCATCACCACCAGGATATGTAGAAACATGTTTATTTAAAGTACAAACCAACTCAAATGTGTCTGAAATGAAAAACTCAGATCTGCTGACCTGAAGATGATCTTGAAGTGACTCTAATGAACAGGAACAATTGGAGCACAAAGTAGATTACATGCCTGGCCTGCACAAACAGACAGAGAGATGGAAAAAAGGCATTGTCTGATGGAGCAGGCAAGATGCATATAATAGCATCTGTTAAGTTGTATTATTAATGAATGCAGCTGTTGCCCCTTCCAGACGTTGAGGAGGGTGTGTATGGGTTGTTATCTGTGTGTTTGCTCTGCAAAATTGCAACAACTTCTTAGATAGATAGACAGACAGACCCTCCTTCTAACACACCCTCTCAGACATTTGTTTAATGATCAGGCTGGCTTGCGCTCCCATGTTGGGGATGCATGCGATTTCCTTTCAGCTGGTCAGTTTCCTGGAGAGCATTTCCTATTTCCACACTGTTGTTGATATCCCTCCCTCCCAGTGGGGGAGGGACAGTAGTATTGCAGTCCTTCTTGTTGATTTTAAGGGTCTCGCCACAGAACTGTATACTCGGCATGCGATTTTGCATTGAAAGGAAATGAGCCATAGTGATTGGAATGCCGGTGCTAGCGATTTGGGCTGACATGTACCCACAGGTTTCAACACGGTGGCCTTACCGATAGATGGCAGGAAGTGAATCAGGTGTCTTTACTAGGTGGATTAAACTACAATACCTGGAAATTACCGCCGTTTTTTGTGGAGTGCTTCTGTGGAATTTCATCATTGTTGTTGCCTGGTATTGGTCACTCTGTTTCAGAACAGAGTGCCATTACGGTAAAAGCCATCCTTCCGTGGTGGGTGTCTGATGTCATGGATGACATTATAATCTCTATTATTGATACTGCTGCAAGTTTTCATTATGATGTCTGTCCATCTGCTAATAAGGTGCTTCAGTCCATTGGTAAACATCAGTAGAGTAAAGCAAGCAGAACATATGAAAATCACATCAATATTTCATAAACATGCACTCGACAGTGTTTCCCCTACAATGTACTCAGCAGCGGCACAGCGCCACCCCTGGATTTTCCATCAACAGTTTGGTTAGCCATTTTTTTGTGTGTGTTCAGCAGAAGAAAAACAATCATACAGGTATAGAACAACTTGAGGTTTTAGATTCAGTTAATTTTGTTCTACGTGTGTCTCAAAAATGCTTCTCTCTTCACCCAGATATAAAAGCTGCTCTCAGTTAATGTTTTTTTTATATATATTTTTTTTTATATATATATATATATATTTTCGTGGGTTTTTTTGTTTTCAAAAAAAATTTCTGTTATTTTCGCCATTTTTCTGGTAAGAGAATACTGTCTTCTTGACTCCCATTGCACATTCACACAGAAAGTATTTGAGATGCTACTATGGATGTGTTGAGACTATTCGACTAGACGATTAAATGATCCTGCTGCTGCTAGTCGACTTGAAAATACTAGTCATTTACTTTTTTGCACATTTATTGTTTTGCTTTATATATTTACAAAGGCTAAATGTTTTAAAATACTGCCATGTTAATGTAATGTTACATTTTAAGATTAATATGTAATTTATAAATAATATAAGTACCTGCAGCGGGAAAAAATCTTTTAATTTTACCTCAGATTTTGCGTGTGTTCGTTTTCTTTGCTCTGTTTCAGAAGTAATGGTTCATGTTTTAAAAGCCTTTCACAAAACATTTCTGTTTTTTTTTTCTCTCTCATGTCCAAAAAATGTAGTTTGCTTATAGGCTTGTTATACTAGCAGTTACAAGGGACAATACGGTATGAAATTTGATCAGATTAAAGGAGAAACATTATGAATGAAATGGGACACTTTAACAGTTTCTATATCAACATCCTAACAAAGGGAATCCGCTTAAATAATGTATAGATGTCAGCACACGTCAAGCTTTTCTTGCGATTTTGCATTCTACAACTGTTCGTTTCTCACGGATGACTGAGATGAAGCTTTTTAAATGTGTATTATTGCATGTTTAAATAAATATTTACAAAATATATTCTTGTTTTTATTCTGTCTCCCAAAGTATTATTAAAATAGCTTTTAAATTATAGGCTGATGGCTCAAGACAACATATGCTACTTGGATAGCATGTTTCATGCTTTGAATGTTGCTTTACACTCAATTGAAAATCTTTTTGATAGACAACTGTCAAAGGTTATCATAAATATTAAGCTTCAGTTGCTTTAACAGTTGTTTTCTCTTACAATGCTTAGAACATTGGTCAAATTAAGTGATAATTTAAACTGCAACTCCAAGTTCATATGTTGTCTAGCTTTCGGCCTATAATTTAAAGGCTATTTTAATACAGACAAATTTGGGAGACAGAACCAAGAATATATATATATATATATATATATATATATATATATATATATAAACCGCAACCATTTAAACCATTTTGACCTAATCGTTAATGAAATGAGACCCACACCTTTAAGTAAATGTGGTTGTCAATCCCCAAAACTGCCGATTTGAACCTAGATAGTATGTAAAACAAGTCTTAAAAATCTTTAACTAGATTTTTGCTGTATCTTGTATTGAATTTAACTTTAAACATTTTAAATCTAATTGGCTACAAAAGATGTTTGAAAAATAAACAACACATATTTGAGTGAGCTAAATCAAATTTAGACAGCCTCTTTTTTTAGGTGTGTCAAGCCAACCCTTTTTACCATACTCTATGTATGTTCCACTTTCTGTGCAAAGCTGTTGAATGGCTTGAGAAGATGTGGATTGCAGAAATTTGTGTGTGAGTAATTCTAAACCTCCGTCACATGCTCTGGATTAGACTGAACCTCAAGACCTGATGCTGGCAGTGACATCTCACTCCCCATAATCACTTTTTTGATTGTCCTCTACTTACCATTGGACTTTTCTTGCAGTAATTAACAGGAGAGACAGGCCTTTAACCTTATATTTAATACTGCTTAAATGAAAATGTTTTGTTTTTTGTGATAGCCCAGGCCTAAATACCTGAATATTCTCCTACTGAGGATGGAGGTCCATCCACCCATCTTCTCTCCTCTTTTGCTGCCAATTACTGTGTCTGCTGCAGCAGAAAGAATATTCTAAATCCATCTTTAACAAGCTGAAATAATGACCTCAGACTGAGTTGCTGTTATTTCCTCTTTCTGTGTCTCTCCATCTGGTAATAATCACATTCATTTTCTCTCACCTTTATTTGCTCAGTTGTTTTAGCGATCTACTTTAGCTCTGCTGTCTGTATTTGGCTACACTTTTTTAATGAACAAAAATTAGGGTTTCGAAAGTTGAATATATGAGTTTTCCCACATGAGCAATTTTATTTATCAGCCTGAAAGTATAAAGAAAATGTTCCGCCACAATTCATTTGGCCCCAAGCTGAGCTTAATGTCGGTCTGTGTGGCGCTTCGAATAACAAAATATTGGCTACACACACAAAGCAAAACAAAACACAGCAGGTCCTGACTCCTGACCTGTTTTCAGCACCTTTTCCGTTGATACAGTGCAGATAATTTTGGATCACTGATAAGTGTAGGTTATTTATATTGGGGACTATTTTAATGTATGTGTGACATGACACTATTTACCTAGCACTTTTGTATGGATGCTTTTAACTGTAATTGCGGCACAGTGTGGGTGGAATCTGTAAAGGGGATTGTTTTGTTGTTGTGAGTTTCATTGGAGCATTATGGTTAATGGTTAGTGCACTGGAATGGTGTGATAGCTGTTAACGACCTGTAATGAGTCTGTCCTTTCCTTTCACTCAACTTGGGGGCGTCACAGTCAAGTAATTAGTAATATGGCCAATTATATCTGGTCATTAATGTGTTTTGTTGATCAACTTCCTTTTTTCCTTTTTCCTCTAGGTTTATTCATCCAATTGGAGCCATCTCTCCATCTTTCTCACTTTCTTTCCCGATATTTTTTTATTTTTTTTCTCTCTCTCTTTCTCTCGACCCTGTCCTCCCCGGAGCTCCATTGATCCTGCTTTAGGACCTCTGTCATATCCAGTGAGGACCCCTCTTAGATCCAGTCAGCCCTCTCCTCTCCTGTTGTCCGGCCTGTTGGCATGGCGGGGCGAGGTGGACCAGCGCGGACCAACGGTGCCGCCCCCGTCGGGAACAAAATCTGCCAGTTTAAACTGGTCTTGCTGGGAGAGTCTGCCGTGGGCAAGTCCAGCCTGGTGCTCCGTTTCGTCAAAGGCCAGTTCCACGAATACCAGGAGAGCACTATTGGAGGTGAGCCAGAGCGTGTTTATGTCCAAGCTTATTCTTTCTAAGGGTGGAGGATTTTCCTCACGTTTTTGAATATAAACTCGCATTACAAGAATGCACACAAGGCCCAAAACTCCTCACTAGTTACTGTATTCAGCTGTGACATGAACAGAGGTTGTGTTACACTTCTGCATTGTCTGTCATTTTGACAGACTGGGTTGTGAAAATCACATTATAATCTATTATTATAATTTACAGGACTTTTATATAAGCTAGATTGTGCATTTATTTATTTATTTCGAGATAGTTGAGATTGTGGGTCACTTCAGGTTTCATCATGAATGTTTGTCCAATAAATCACAATAAGCTTTGTATACTTTTGATATGAAACATAGTCTCAGCTTTCAAATTCTGACTATTTTTTCACAAAACTGTCACTGATCACTGTAGCGCCTCAGTTTAAGTGGAGCGCGAGTGAACCCAATCATCCCTTCATCTTTTACCATGTTACAGAATGAAATAAACATGAATAAACATCAGAAAATGTGTTGAAAGATACAGTCCAACTTAGAAATTCATATCATGTATCTCATGTAAAAGACGACAATAAAATAGCTCGTAAACAATGTCACATAACTCAGAGAAGTCATTTGTTTGTTGATCATTAACTTTATAGTCAGCAAGAATGCACTAGCCACCAAGTGGTCAGGGGTGAGAATTACAGTTACATATTACAAAAGATAGGCTATCAGATTTTTCCATCACTGCTAAAAAAAAAAAAGTATGGAAATTCTTGGGTTAATGTGACATCTGGGCATGAAAAATGGCAGACATGGAAAAATATTAGGGATACGCAATATCTAATCGCTTTCTATCAGCTTTCATGCACGTATTTTAAAATTAAAGTCTTGCATCAGAAAAACATAGTACTCAAATTGTCTTTTGACCACCAGTTGAGAAACAACTGGTCTAGATCATTTTAAAGAGAAAGAAGCTAGAAACTTTAATTTAACATGAATGATTTCAGGGGGAATATGCTGTCAAACTGTTGAATATGTCTCCTGTAAAAAAATAGCTACAGGATAATGTTTTATAATACAACAAACTTGTAGTGAGATTATGTTGAATGCTCTGCGTATATAAGTTTGTGTGGCTTGTGTTCATGTGTGGTGAGAGGGCTGGGCTTGGTCTGAAGCTGACAAGCTGGTTCTTAGTGGCTAATCACATGACTACCACGTGTGTTTTAATGGAGTTTTTAACAGATATGCAGTTATGCATGTGCACATATCTGATCTTCTAGCCAAACACGTGTGTGCTGTATACAGCTTGAAATGGTATTCATTTAAAAGATAGATTTATGATATGAATTACATGGACAGAGAATGTAGTTAGAGTAACTAACTTTCAGAAGGAAAGGGAAACAGTCAACAATGGGATTTCCTGAGTGTGTGCGCTATTGTGTCCCTCCAAGTTGTCAGTGTTTTAGGGAAACTTAAAGCTCTATTTGATCATGGACATTTGTGGATTTGTTCCATTTAAGGCTCAGTCTTGTATTTAGCAAGAATAAATCCAGACATGAAGAAAGAAAAATGCTGGGAGTGACATTTAGTATGGGCAGGATACCGCATGCTTGCACAAGGCTGACGATAAGGAAATTCTCAGCACTTTTTTTGTCCTTCTACTTGTTTTCCTTCAATGCCATCATCCTGTCGTCAATGAGCAGGTCAAAGATCGCAGCACCCCTAGTGCTTTGGAGAAATAAATGTGAGCCACAAACATGTGACCATTTTACCTGACTCAGCACAAAGTTTAAAGTGAAAGGGATTAGAAATATAGAGTATTGTAAAATCAAAATTTTCGTAACAATTTTTTTTTAACCCTCTGATGGTCCTCGGTCACTTCTGACCGAATAATTTTCTGTTTTGAATTTTTAAAAATCACAGCTTCATTGGAATGTTACGAAACTTGGTGTCATTTCTGGCATTAGGTATGTGAACACAAAAAAAAATTGAGTTCATGATCCGAGCATGCTAAGTGGTCATAGCCAAAAATAGTCACGATTTTGGTCTTTGGTCAAAAATGAACCCCCATAAGGAAATGAATGGGAAATTGACAAGAACACAAAAATTCACAATTTATTTATTTATTTTTTTTACAAGTTTTTTAATAAGAAATAGTTTTTGAGATTGTTTCAATTATATATTCAAATCAAGTTCATAAACAGCTGGGGAATACGACAATTCACCATGACGTCACAACAATAATAGACGTTCTTCCGGGTGGCAAAAGCCGAAGCGTCCCTATGGCAACACTAGTAAATTGCTTGGAGAGAGACACACCGTCGGCAGTAGCCTAATCTACATTTCAACTGTTGATTAAAAAACAGACGTGGTGGAAATTCAGACATACTTAACATGATCATTAGAGCTTAGATTCTTTGATCTAGAGACATGCACTCCCAACGTAGCGTGGCGCGGGATTAGATCTGATGGCCGAGTGCGGATTGCGGGAGAATAAAACGATTCGCGGGACTCCCGCAAACTAGAAATATCTATGAATAAAACAAATAAAAACGAATACATTTGTATTCATCTGTTGCAGAAAAGCAACAAGAAGAACTAAAACAAAAAAAGAAATGATTTACATGGCAGAGTTTCTTTTTATAACATGACTGCAGCGATGAGCGATGTAGCCAATCACAGACATATGTGTTGATTTATTAAACGCAATGGCCAATCAGAAGCATTTACGATGAAGAAGCATTTACTCCTCACCGCTCAAAAGAAAGTAGCCTAACATAGAAAGTAATTAACTAAGTTAGTTGAGAACGTCAGTTATATAACGACCCACGTATTAAAAATGGTTGGGTTTAAATCAGGCTCAGGCTCATAATTAGAAGACGACATGCACTTTTGGCGACGTCCACTCGCTTTAACCTCCTCACCCACAGGTTCGCTGGATAGATTTACTTTTTTCTGAAGGAAATCGATAAAAAAACCTACACCTTTTGCTGTATATCTGGTGGCACAACCCCAAACACAACATGTTTTCACCATCGTTTCAACTTTGATCAACAACAATGATTTTAATTATGTAATTGTTCAGTTGCCGGCTGGATCTCTTCAGTTAGTCAATAGAAGCCGCTCTCGTTCTGCCACCCGGAAGTATCGCGGTGCCTATTGTTTACAAACATTCTGAAATGCCCTATTCACATGCCTCTCCATAGAGAGCTGTACATGCCATCTAGTGGTGACACCATGATTCTACACTTTTTCTCTATACTGTAACCAGATGGTGCTAATTATCTTCAAAAACATTTTATTTCTGAAGGCCTAGACTCTATATTAAACAAAAATACTGCATTAATATTAAAAAAAAAAATATATATATATATATATATATATATATATATTTCCATTGAAAAAATAGACAATAAATATTGCATAAATATTAATAAATTCAATCAAATTGTCTCAAAATACTAAATTAAAAAGAATAAATATTATAGAACAAAAATAAATTGCATTGGTTTTACTGGGATGGAAGAAGTTTAATTTTTAGGCCTCGTGTCACTTCTGACCGGGAAAGGCCCAGGACGTGACTCATAAAGGAAGACCATCAGAGGGTTAATGCTTGCCTGTGCAAATGTCACTTTCTTTTGATTCTTTGAAAAGAACGTTCAAAAGAACATCATTTATCTGAAATGCAAGTCTTTTGTAAGTGTGAGCCGGGAATCAAACTCTGGTCGCCCAAAGCGCAATCCCACATAGCATGGCGCAACGAGCGGGAGAGCGGTCGATTCAAACAACAGGAAAACAATGGATCGCAATGACATTTCAGACGCTGAGGAAATACTCGTATGACGGACCAAGCCATAAAGTTATGAGCCTGCTGTGCTAAAGAGAGCAGCCAGGGACTGGCCAGTATAATGTTAGACAGAATGGTCAGAGACAAATTAAGTTGTGGTGTGAGGAGAACCAGTGGAGAACAGGACAGGTGTCTTTTGGTGAGAGACGTGCTTATAGATATAGACGTTCGCTAACGATATACACTGTGCTCACAATATTGTACTGATTATTATGATCCTATAACAGGCCAGCAGACGTTAGTATGTTTTGGGTAGATTTATACTATTAAATGTATAAAAACTATACTTGAGTATATTTCTATTGTACTAAAAACATGCATTTTTTTAATACATGTTTTTCACCTGGGTTATAACATAAAGAGAAAATTAAAGATTTGAGTATTTAAACAACCAATTTTGTTTTTCAATTACAAGTTGCCTCTATTTAGGGCATGACTAAGTTAGCTATATCACACTATTTGATGCCATTGGTATAGTATATGACAATCAATATTCTTGCTTCAGCATCCCATGTTGAACTTCATCATATCGCCGGGATGATAATCATTTGATCTGAAGTAAACGCTAGACGCGACCGCGTTTTACGAAGCCGATGCGGAAGAGAAATCGCGTCTCTTCACCTGCACAAACTGCACCAGGAACGAAAGATATAGGCTATTGCACCTTCCCCTATCTTGTAATGGAAACCTGTGGACTCGATCTTGAAGTCCTTACAGGCCAGAGTTTTTGCAACTTCCACAAACACAATAATTTACCATGATGATGATAAATTAAAATACAAAAACTACCGAAAGCATACTTACTGATGACCCGAGCCTATTATTCTGCACTGAGCTGAGGCTAAGGCTCTCTAATGTGACGTAAAATGACATGATATTGTAAAAAAAAAAAAAGCTGTTATGAGCAGTTCAAGAAACGCTCACTTTATCTACTAAATTAGTGCCCTTATGTTGCTTTAAAACATTTTAAATCCTGCATTAACTTAGTTAGCTTAGCTTTAGTTTTTTTTTTTTAACCTGCAATATGCTCTTTAAATAGTTAAGCTATAAGGAAGTGTTAAAAGGATAATTTTGATTGTACAAACTGATACACATTACCATCATGTCACATACATTTCTGTTTTTCTTTCCTTTTTAGCTGCTTTCCTCACACAGACAGTCTGCCTGGATGATACAACAGTAAAGTTTGAGATTTGGGACACGGCCGGACAGGAGCGATATCACAGCCTGGCCCCTATGTATTACAGAGGAGCCCAGGCGGCCATCGTCGTCTACGATATTACTAACACAGTGAGTGCCTGTGATTATGAAATCAAGAACTTTAAGTCAGAGTTGCATCAGACAGGTGTCTTGTACAGCCAATCTATTACCAGCTGAGAGTTGCGTGGGACCTCAGCTGCAATGTGACTTTGTCAGTTGCGCTTTGGCTCTAATAAAGGCTGACATCACAGCGTTGTGCTCAGCAGAAGGGTAAGGTCTGAATAATAAGGTTTCACATGACTGACTGCCGGGTTTAATTATTATTCTGTAGGATACAGTCAGACCTTTTCTCAAAGTCAAGTAACAATCAAAATGGTGATACAATTCCTGTTGGCAACCTTAAAGTCCCTCTGTGGTGAAAATCAAGCTTTTAATGTTGCTTGTATGTCTATGTGGTGTTGTTAATTAGCTTTTAAGGAAAACCATGTGTAAATTCATAAGTCAACACCATTGCTGAGGATTTTCTCCCTAAAACTGCAGTGAACCAAATACTGTCTCAAAAACACGGTTTGAAATCGCTGGTGTTTCTGACGTCACAAACTACCTTGTAACCAATCAGGTCAACGAGTGGATCTCTGAGCTGGTCCGAGTGACTGGAGGCGGGGTTCATGTACATACAGAGGTGTCAAGTGTGAGAGAAGAGTGTGTGTTAGTGAGACAGAGAGAGTGTGTGTGTGTGTGTTTGCAACCCTACATTATAGGGTCAAAAAATATCCCCATAGATTATTTTCATATAGAATTAATTTTCTATGGGCATATATGCGGCTGAAACAGGTAGCCAGTGCATCCCAAATTTTTCAAAATTTCAACATGACCTTTAGAAAAATGTTATGTTTTTTTTTTTTTTTGATGTTATGAATTTTTTTCCTTACATTACTTTTTCTTTTATACTTTAAGTAGTTTTGAAACCAATACTTACACTTTTACTTGAGTAAAAAGCTTGAGTTGATACTTCAACTTCTAAGAAGTTTTTTTTAACCCCTAGTATCTATACTTTTACTTGAGTAATGAATGTGAATACTTTTGACACCTCTGTTTACATATTCATAGAACCATGTATACTCAATGAGGCAAGGGTGTAGAGTTACATTCAAGCTATTTTAACCCTTATGTGCTGTTGTGGCTTTTTTCAGCCACTAAAGGGTATTTTTTAGTCTTAATTTGGCCGTAACTTTTTCTTTGTTTCAGCAAATGGAATGATTTTTGGTGACAAATCTTATTTTGACACATATTTTGGGAAAATGCTTTGAAATTTTTCAAAAACTCAACAGTACACTCTGGGCAAATTCACTACCCTTTCGTTATGTTCGTGGCTGAAAAAAGCCACTACTTTAAACTGCTGTAAAAATGTATCAGATAAATATTTTTTTCAATTTTTTTTGCATAAATCTATTAACCGACCTCAGTCCTGATCAAAACTACTAAATGTTTAAAAAAAATTCAGGATTTTAACTCTTTAATTGCCAAATTCCTAAATGATGTCACTGATTTGGGAAAAAAAACACAGAAAATGACTTATTTTCAATATAAAATATGATTGTGGACTGGATTTTTTTTCACCTTTTATCACAGTCTTGGACATGTCAAAGATTAGAAACAACATTGGTTTTGATGCATTGTTAGTTTTTGTGTAGCATCAGATTTTAACTTTTTCTCCCTCATTTACTGTTCGTGGCTGTTTTTGCCCCATTGACTTCCATTATAACCACATTTTTTGATTGCAAAGCCATGACACTATAAAATCATGCATTTTTGATTGTTGATGGTTTTCCCTGTTGGGAAGAGGTAAAATTTGTAATTTTTACTGTTGATAACCAGGTGGAACCATTTAACCCTTTAGACAGGCCTGTGCAAAAAAAAGCTTAGTTTCTGGCTTTTACATGCAGTTATATGGAGTATAATAGCATATTACAGTGTGTATATGTGTGTGTGGGTGTGCGTGAGTGTGTGAGAGAGTGTGAGAACTCACCTTGATGCGTCTGAGAAAATAAAAATATACACTTCAGCGCTCAAAACTACATGGAGTAAACAAAAACAAAGTAAGTGTATTTATGCATCTGCTGCCTTTTGATGGTGAGAAATGCAGACTAAACAAAAACAAAGCAAGTGGATATAAACGCTTGTCATTTGATGGTGAGAAGAGCAGCAAGCAACATGAGAGAGGGCTTGACTTGTAGTGAAGTTTTAGAGATGATTATGCAGTCTGACCCCTCCAGCGAGCTGCAGGAGGTATTGTCTTCTCACTCTGACCGCAGACTCAGGACAGTCAGATCCTGGTGTGGATGTGGCACCCTCATCATCATCTCAAGCTTCCACTGAAGGCGAGGAGGATTCAGATGATCCTGGATCTGGATGGACTGGGAGAATCTTGAGAGGGACATGGTGGCTCTGAAAATCGCATGACCACTGCGATCATCCCACAGGCAACGTGTGGACTCCCCTCTGGATCTGTAGACGCTGGCCAAAATCAGTAGCCCCATGTTGGCACAGAGATCTGTGGAGTCCACCCCAGTCCAGTTTCTCATTGTGCGGTGTCCATGGAGGTTGGTCATGCTGACAATGAGGTCAGTCGTCTCCTCCGTAAAAAACAGATTGAACACAGAATCCATGTTCTGAACCATTGCGATAGCATTGCGTGTCGGCCCTCGACTCACGCCTCTTGCAGGCTGAAGAAAGGGAATTGTCTCCGCATTGGTGGAAAACCATACTTCACCATTTCTCCCAATCCACCCAGATCCAGGATCCACAGAATCCTCCTGCTTTCAGTGGAAGCTAGAGCTCCACTGAAAGCGAGGAGGATTCAGAGGATCCTGGATCTGTGGACTCCACAGATCTCTGTGCATGGGGCTACTGATTTTGGCCAGCGTCTACAGATCCAGAGGGGAGTCCACACGTTGCCTGTGGGATGATCGCAGTGGTCGTGCGATTTTCAGAACCACCATGTCCCTCTCAAGATTCTCCCAGTCCATCCAGATCCAGGATCATCTGAATCCTCCTCGCCTTCAGTGGAAGCTTGAGATGATGATGAGGGTGCCACATCCACACCAGGATCTGACTGTCCTGAGTCTGCGGTCAGAGTGAGAAGACAATACCTCCTGCAGCTCGCTGGAGGGGTCAGACTGCATAATCATCTCTAAAACTTCACTACAAGTCAAGCCCTCTCTCATGTTGCTTGCTGCTCTTCTCACCGTCAAATGACAAGTGTTTATATCCACTTGCTTTGTTTTTGTTTAGTCTGCATTTCTCACCATCAAAAGGCAGCAGATGCATAAATACACTTACTTTGTTTTTGTTTACTCCATGTAGTTTTGAGAGCTGAAGTGTATGTTTTTATTTTCTCAGACGCATCAAGGTGAGTTCTCACACTCTCTCACACACTCACGCACACCCACACACACATATACACACTGTAATATGCTATTATACTCCATATAACTCCATGTAAAAGCCAGAAACTAAGCTTTTTTTTTGCACAGGCCTGTCTAAAGGGTTAAATGGTTCCACCTGGTTATCAACAGTAAAAATTACAAATTTTACCTCTTCCCAACAGGGAAAACCATCAACAATCAAAAATGCATGATTTTATGGTGTCATGGCTTTGCAATCAAAAAATGTGGTTATAATGGAAGTCAATGGGGCAAAAACAGCCACGAACAGTAAATGAGGGAGAAAAAGTTAAAATCTGATGCTACACAAAAACTAACAATGCATCAAAACCAATGTTGTTTCTAATCTTTGACATGTCCAAGACTGTGATAAAAGGTAAAAAAAAAATCCAGTCCACAATCATATTTTATATTAAAAATAAGTCATTTTGTGTTTTTTTTCCCCCCAAATCAGTGACATCATTTATGAATTTGGCAATTAAAGAGTTAAAATCCTGAATTTTTTAAAAACATTTAGTAGTTTTGATCAGGACTGAGGTCGGTTAATAGATTTATGCAAAAAAAATTGAAAAAAATATTTATCTGATACATTTTTACAGCAGTTTAAAGTAGTGGCTTTTTTCAGCCACGAACATAACGAAAGGGTAGTGAATTTGAACAATGCACAAGGGTTAAGACATGAAGAATTTATTTTTCATGGATAAAATGTTTAATATGTCATTTTGGTGATCAAATATGAAGTTTATTGACTACAGGGGGACTTTAAGCTAATGTGTGTATTAGATGTATGGCTTTTTGTTGTTAATGAAACTTAAATACCGGCTTTTTTAATTGAATTGTAATGTAAAATACTGTATTTTCTTAAAAAAAAAAAACAGGAATATGCATGTGTTAATAAGTTCCTTATAAATATATGGCAAAGCTGAATTTTCAGCATCAATACTCCAGTGTTGCATGATTCTTCTAATATCCTGATTTGCTGCTAAAGAAACAATTCTTAGTAATATTAACGTCTAAATTTAATATATTAAAGTTATTCTGCTTAATATTTTTGTTCTTTTTACTTTCAGAATTCTATGATGAATAGAATGTTCAAAAGAACAGCATTTATTTGTAATGGGAAAACTTTTTTAACATTATACTGTCAGTTTCATTCAAATTAGTGCATCCTTGCTGAATAAAAGTATTCATTTTGTGATATAAATTTGAATACATAAATACTGACCCCAAACCTTTCCATGTATATTATAATGGTACATGTTGTATTAAATAGACATTACATTGTTGCAAGCAGGTAAAGCATTGAATATACATTCTCATCATGCTTTGCATTTAGACAGCAAGTTACGAGTTTGTGTCGGGACAGGGGCTTGGTTAAATACATAAGAATGATTAATTGCAGTAAATAAACACATTAAATTGAGAAGTCACCCATGACTCTGTATGTGCTCAAATCCAATCGAGCAAGTTCAAGAATACCACAGTTCACTTTAGAGGCTTCTGTTGATCTACACACAATGACTGGTCCTTAACTTTTCATCAGACTCTTTTTCTTTCTGTTTTGTTTAACAGTTCCTACTGTTTTTGTGTTTTAGGACACGTTCACTAGAGCAAAGAACTGGGTGAAGGAGTTGCAGCGTCAGGCAAGTCCAAATATCGTCATTGCTCTGGCTGGCAACAAGGCAGACCTGGCCAACAAGAGAGCCGTTGACTTTCAGGTAAGTTTAGACGAACGCAAAACAGCCTCTGTAAATCTGCTTCCAAACGTTTTCAACTCATCCGCACGCTTTCTTTAGGAGGCGCAGGCGTACGCAGACGACAACAGCCTACTCTTCATGGAAACGTCAGCGAAGACCGCTATGAACGTGAACGAGATCTTCATGGCTATTGGTACGATCTCATCTCTGTTGTTGATTCTCTTCAAGCACAGAGCAAAACACAGCAACTTGACACCAGTTTCACCTGCAGCAAAGACGCTCCTCTATACGCCACACCTAATCCTTCAAATACTGCTGTTGATTTAGTTCAGATCAAAGCAACCTAGTATGTTTATGAATAAATGTCTTCTTCTCAAAAATTCTGTAGCCAAGAAGCTTCCGAAGAACGAACCGCAGGGTGGGGCGGGCAGTGGTGGACGGGCCAGAGGAGGTGTCGACTTGCAGGAGACAGCACCTCAGGGCAGAAGCGGCCAGTGCTGTGGAGGCGGCAACTAACCATTGGACCAATCAGCTGGCAGATGCACACAAGGACTGATACAGACACAACACAGTATGAATCCATAGTGTGAGATCCATTCAATTATGACCCAGCTCTAAACTATGGCCAGTTAGAGCTTCAGAACTGGAAACAGGCCATTGATACCCTTGTAAATCAACACATTAATGTTTCGACCATTTATCCCTCCTAAGAACACGACATGCAAACATTCAGATACACACACACAGAAGCTATGACATGTGTCTGCCACCTATGATTTGTCTTATATAGGTTTGACAAAACAGAAAAGAGACACGCGTGATCCGATCTAACCAATCGCTCTTAAAACGAAAGAAATTCCAGACTGCTGCTGGTGGGAATACAAGTTGTCTCTCCCTTGTATTTCCTTATGCTCTCATTTGTATGAAAAATCTAGTGGTGACGTCACTATTTAATTGTGCTCTCCCTTTTGGTGGATGCATACTGCCAGTATTGAGTTACATCTCATCTTTCTCCTGCTCTCCTTCTTAGTCGGAGAGGAAAGATTGGAGAATGAGAAAAGAGGCTATTTTCCATCTGTCAGGCTGTTCTATAGATCCTGTATTATTTCTATTGTATTAGTCTCTCAGGCGTCCACTACTCCAGCACAATTGAAACAAGTATATGATTTGATAGGCTAGACTTTTTTTCTAATCATTTACATATATCTACTTGTATCTAAATGCATTAACAGGTGGTATAACTCCAATGTGTTTTTCTTTTTTTTTTTTTTTCTTTGCATTAATGAAATGTTTTTGAAATCATTCAGACAAATGAGAAAATACATATGAATTACACAAGGCAAAATCAGCCTCCTCTGACCAAATTCCCAAATATTTACGAGGGGTGAGGGGGGAGGGAAGGGGTGGGGGGAGATAATGTTGCTGTTCCTGTACTTTTTTTTTTCTTTTCCGTGAAAATGTCCCCAATCATTAGCAATTTTAATTCAGCACTATTTTGTACTTAAGGTCTATTAAGAGTGCACTGGGTATTTCTTTGTCCTCTGACAACGTCATTTTTTGTCAATATTGTTCCCTCCTGTTTTATGTCGAAGGACGTCTATTTCGACCGGCATTTTCAGCATCACTTGTGACATAGCACAAGCACACATGTGAACAGTGACCCAGAAGTTTCAAGCAGGGTCTGTGGAACGAGGGACGTAATGGAGAAAGGCAAATAAATGGAAAAACACAAACCTTGTAGAACTTGTAATTTTACCAATAAAGGAGGGGAAGGTATACATTTCTGTTTGTAGTATTGTTATTTCTAAACGTAGGTGGTGAGTTGGAGGTGTTTTCTTATTCCTACCTACAAATAAGGTTGGGAACAGAGACCTGGTCCTTAATTATTCACCATTACTAAATTAATTTAAAAGGTGCTCTATTTCATTATGATTCTCGAATATGCATTTCTTTGCTCCTGTGGAGGGAGCATCATGGATAGAGGTTTACTCTGTGTTGTGCTGGCAGTCTTTTTGAACTTGCACTAAATGCAGTAGTTTCGAGCCACTGATGCTATTGTAGGAAGTCACTTTACAATCAATCATGATTAAGTTAATCCATGATTGAAAGTGTTTAATAACAGTGTGGTTACTGAGATTTAATTAATTATATATCTAATTACTGAGATTAGATTACTAAAAACCCTCTCCATGTACAATAGACAATTTTTATAATGTTGCAGATATGATTGAAGTCTTGTTCTCATCTGGGTGGTTTGATTTTATATGTCAGTTACAAAATTACTGCATTTATTTGGGTGTGCAACTTTTTAATGGGGAGAAAAAAATATTGTGCCCCTTTAAGGCTCATCATGAGACTTAAATCTAGCTAATAGTTAAATACACATGAGTTTCCTTTTTATCAATGATATTTGATCTAAATGAATGAAATGAACCAATTTTTTTTGTTTGTAAGGCCTAGAGCCGTAAATAATAACTGAACCGAAATCATCGTAAGTGTACATCTATTTACCTTTTGTTATTTTTCTAAAAAAAAAAAAAAAAATCAGTCAGCTAATGTATTAAGCTCACTAGTTTTGAAACATATTAAAGTGCATTTTGCTAAAATAGTTTTTTGTCTCAAGATGGACACCAATAATGATTTTTCTAAACCATGTTTATAAAAGCTACTTAAATGCCCCAATTGATCTAAGGCCTCTAAAATCTAAACCCTGTCTGTAAAACTCAACCAGACCCGTGGACGGTTGCATTTACTGCTTGGATTAGTCTTACAATTTAGTTATCTATTTTGTTTTCTTTAAGACGGGTAATAAGTCATTTACGTAAAAAGGGCAAATGCCCTAACTAATTTCTAGTTTAGACTTAATTTAGTGGCTATGCAACGGGCCAGTCCTAAACAATTTAATAAATACGCTTATTTTCTCCGCTTTTAAAGTGATATAGTACAATAATAGGTAGCTGTATAGACTGTAAATAAATAGCTCAAGTGTTTAATGCCCCCCAGTGGAAAGCATCGTATCGTTTTATTCTGTAGTACTGATTGTAAAACTACATCTCCTAGCATTCCCCATTTTGCGCACGCGCAATGCAGTGGTCAGACAGCGTATCGACGAAAACTATCACAAAACTTTATTGAAACAGCACAGGGTGGAAGTGTGTGCGGCGATTCTAGGAGGGGAAGCGAGGCTGCTGATATGGCGGACCCGGCGGCACAGACCTCCGCGCAGCCCCGGCTTCAGCAAGCTCAGTCCAGCGGCTCGGCAGGGTCCAACCCAAACCCCGGAGCCGGAAGCAGCGACCCGGCCCGACCAGGCCTGAGTCAACAGCAATGGTCCAGCCAGAAGAAAGCCCAAGTCCGCTCGTTTCCGCGGGCTAAAAAGCTTGAGAAACTCGGAGTGTTTTCCTCCTGCAAGGTAACCGAGAGCTTGGCTCATAACAATAGAGCGAGTGCCCGGGCCTTTCATGTGTCAATGCCACTCTAACAGTCTGCAAACTAGTTAGTCACATATGTTCCCTGGGAAGAATACAAATAATAAAGGACTGCAGACGATTCAAGGCTAGAAAATAAGAAACACAAGACTTTGAAAACCTCCTTCCTTGGATAATGACTCCTTCCTAATATGCAGAATTAGTGCAGAAATGCTGCCAAAATATGGTGGATAATTGAATGCATTATTGTATGTTTTTATAACATGCGCCTTACATTAGGTGCGCTTTAGTATATCACATTTTATTATGTGTTACCATTTTATCACTGTTACCACTGCATACTTATCATTATGAATGTTTTGACAATATCCACCTCATCAACCTCTAATTTAACCTGATGTTTACTGTCTTCATTGACAGTTTTTTTTAATCACAGTTGTGTTCTCTAATCATAGGCGAATGATGCTTGTAAATGTAATGGTTGGAAAAACCCCAATCCGCCAACAGCTGCTCGTATGGAGCTCCAGCAGCAGGCAGCCAGTCTGACCGAGGCTTGCCGAAGCTGTGGACACTCTTTGGGTAAGATTAGTGCCTCTATGGTGGTTCTATTACAGCACACTAATATCAGACCCATCATCCAAATAGTCTTGTGTTGCATAATAGAGTGCAACAATGTCAGCCGCTTTTTAAGTGGTCTTGGTTCCGTAAGCATTTTTTGAATAGGGATCTCTTAAAAGGAGTTTAAATTCACTGACATGAAATTTTCGCATTCTGTTTTTTTTTTTATAACACTAATATGAGTTTTCCTTGCCTGTATATGGTCCGCAGTGGCTAGAAATTTCAATCAGTGTAAACTGAGCTTTGGCTATCTTTTTCTGCCTTTGAGAAAATGAAAGCTCAGACAGGCTGATCTTGAATCTCCCCTGTATAACGTCATATGGAAGAAAGGTAACCTCCCCTTCCTCTGCTTTGCCCACCCAGAGAATTTGGCTTGCCCATCAGAAAATGAGCTAGGAAGTACGAATGCGCGAACGTGATTTTGAGTTTTACCTCTAGAAATATCCTGGCTTGCAAACGAGCGAAGCGTGCCAGTTGATCAGTTTTCGGATGTACAAATGAACACAAAAGTATTATTTAGTTCCTTCATCCGAGCGCAGTGCTCTGATCAATTTAACTTAAAATAGAGATATCTGGACAGAAAGGAACACGCAGGTTTGTGACATAATTTACCTTAGTTGCTAAATTCACACTAATAAACTTCCTCAGTTGATATTCTACAGTATTGGAAACTAAATTAACATTTATATAAATTTGTAACGCTACAAAAGTAAAATGATTTCTCTAAATTGAGTGGTCAAATGTAGTCTGGGTTTCCCCATGCTGCCTTGCCGCAGCGCAATTTTATTCACGCTGCTTGGCAGCCTGGACATCATGAATCAAATTTTCACCTGAGATAGTGAACCAATCACAGAACGGGGAGGGAGCGGCAAGACGATGACGACGTACATGCGACAAACAGAAGTAGTTTGTTTATATCTATGGATCCATCTTGGTTAACTTTTGATACAGCCTCTGGGATACAGAGCGTCTTAGATACGGTGTCTTCTTCGTCTAATTTTCTTTCGCTCTACACACATCTGGGATTATTGAAACGATTGGCTATGAGCTACGTACAGGCGCATTTGATAGACATTCGTAGCACCCAATAATACGGCTCTGGGCATTCGTAAACCACGCCTCAAATACGAGAAAACCTTTGTATCAAAATGTGTCTATTTGCATTTCTGCAGACATGAGATAACTCTTAATGGTTTTAAAGGTGTCAAAACATCAACACCTACATCTATTTTCCTCTTTCTTTGACATTTGACTAGTCACTCTGACCTAGCCGTCACATCAACTATGACACAATTGATAAGTCTGTTTGACCTTTTCATATTAGACCAAAACATAATTTTTACTTAATAAATGTGTTATTTTTTATTCACATTATTTGATCTTTGACATAATCATTGCTTGTCTGCCGGGATCCTATTGCACCATGATCTAATTACAAGTACCTACTTTTGAATCCGATTATTTTATCCAGATTACAGGTAATCCGTTACTACCCAGCACGTTATTCTGAAACTAATATACCAATAATTAACAATAAAATATGTCTGTTTTTTTTTTTTTTTTCTGGAACCCGATTGCTGTATTCCATAGCTTACTTGTCATGATTCTGCCTTCTTGTCCTTGAATTCCTCTAGTCGTGAGGCAGGATCATGACAGAATCATGTTTTGTGTGCAAGCGCATGGCCTGTTTGGGCCATGTGCTTGTGTTGTCTCGTTAAGTTACCCCGCCCCCTTGTTATCCTCGTCTAGTGCTTCATTGTCTAGTCAGCTTCACCTGTCCTCGTCATTAGTGTTCCCTATTTTATCCCCTTGTGTTTGCTGTCCTGGGTCGGTTCATTGTTTGATGTTGCATGTTTCAAGCTGTGAGTAATTCATTGAGTAAGCTGTTATTTGAGAAGAGTCTGTTCATGTTGTAGTTTTGTTTCTGTCTTAGTTTCAAGTCTTAGTCTGGTGTGTTCTACCCTGCCTTGTTTTGCCCCCTCGTGGGTTTTATTTTCCTGTTTGTCACAAATAAACCCCTTTGCACATCATCTGCTGTCTGCTATTGGGTTCATCAGCCATCTCCATGACAGAATGAACCGAACAGTAAGAAACCCAGCAGACAGCAAGCCTATTTATCCTACTCTGCAGCCGTCAGACCCCGAACAATGGTGGCAGTCGGCCATCACCGACAGCCTGGAAGGCAAGCTTCCTTTCCCTCCTCAGGGAGAGTTGACCCTGAGGAAGTACGCCCAGGTCGTGGACAAGAGGAGGTTTTTCTTGCCGGAGATTCTGGTCAACCGCTACTTCATCGCGGGTCTTAACGTCCATCCTCCTCTAGCTGAACGTGAGCGACTGGTCAGCCGCCCGTTCCACAAGATGGTGGACAGTCTGTCACAGAGGGAGCTGCAGGGTGCTACAAGGTCTTCATCTCCCGCTACACTTCCTGTGATCCCTGAGGGTCGTCTGTTAGCCGTTGCTACACTTGGGGACCAACCCAGTCTTGCCGCGACTCCTGAGACACCTTCCACGTCCATCAGTCTTCATGGTAAGCGTGGAAGGCACCCGTCATGGGAGTCCGCATCAGAGTCTTCCTGCCCGGAATCCTCCTCGCCTGCAGTGAGCTCACCTGTTCCGGTAACAGTTCCTGTTTCACCCCCCTCTCCGGTCACTAGTCTGGCTACCTACTCCGCCCCACGACCCAGGAGGAAGAAGAGGAGGAAAGGACCTTCTGGTTCTCCGTCTCTACCCCCTCCTGAGCCCGTGATGGCTCTCCAACCCGCCGCTGAAGTCGGAAGCGCTGTTCCCTGTCCTGCTGCTGTAAGTGTGGCTCCGGTTGTTGCAACAGGAGACGCCGTTCTACAACCTGCTGCAGAAAGCGCCTTTTCCCAGTCGGCGTTGGGGAGATCCATTCCAGAGACTTGTACTGTGAATGTCGTCTCTGAGTCTTCTGCCGTGTCTGCAGAAGAGAGAGCAGCAGTCGATTCCGCTGCAAGGGCGGTGGTACAGTCCGTTTCGGCTCATCAGCAGATGCCAGTCATCATCGCTGCCAGAACCCTGTCCGAGTATTTATCCCGTCTGGCCAGAATTCTTGATGTCCCAGTCAGTCCTGTCTCGTCCCCAGTCCCTGTTTCAGATGCTATACAGAGCACAGATCCCAAGCCAGCTGCAGTCTTCGCTGATCCCAAGTCTGCTACACCGAGCACTGATCCCAAGCCAGCTGCAGTCTTCACTGATCCCAAGTCTGCTACACCGAGCACAGATCCCAAGCCAGCTGCAGTCTTCACTGATCCCAAGCCTGTTGCACAGAGCACCGTTCTCAAGTCATCTAGTGAGAGTCGTGATCGCAGTCCAACTGCAGTGAGCGCTGGTCCTAAGCCAGCTGACTTAGATGCTGATCCCAGGCCAGCTGCATCCCCGTCTGTTCTGGTCTCCCCTGGCTCCTCCAATTCCCGGTCTGTTTCCCCATTTGTCCCGGTCCCCACTGTTCCTGGACTTCCGTTTGTTTCCCCTGTCATGGCTCAACCCCGGACTGTTTTTCCCTTGTCCCACAACTCTCCTCCCAAGCCTGCTCGGTCCTCTTGTCCTAAGCCCACTCCCCGTGGTCCCAGGACCCCTGTCCCGCCCACCCACCCTGGACTGTCAAGCAAAGACTCTGTGTTTCCTCCACCTCCTCTGCATTGTATGTTCTTTTTGATATTCCACCCCAACCCTGTCATTGTGTATTCTTGTATGCCCTTGTTAGTTTTTGCCATGTACTGTTGGTTTGTGTCTTTGTCACAGTCTGTCATGTCCCGTGTTTAATGTCCCCTTGAGGAGCGTCTGGAAGCCGCTCCTTAAGGTGGGGGTTCTGTCATGATTCTGCCTTCTTGTCCTTGAATTCCTCTAGTCGTGAGGCAGGATCATGACAGAATCATGTTTTGTGTGCAAGCGCATGGCCTGTTTGGGCCATGTGCTTGTGTTGTCTCGTTAAGTTACCCCGCCCCCTTGTTATCCTCGTCTAGTGCTTCATTGTCTAGTCAGCTTCACCTGTCCTCGTCATTAGTGTTCCCTATTTTATCCCCTTGTGTTTGCTGTCCTGGGTCGGTTCATTGTTTGATGTTGCATGTTTCAAGCTGTGAGTAATTCATTGAGTAAGCTGTTATTTGAGAAGAGTCTGTTCATGTTGTAGTTTTGTTTCTGTCTTAGTTTCAAGTCTTAGTCTGGTGTGTTCTACCCTGCCTTGTTTTGCCCCCTCGTGGGTTTTATTTTCCTGTTTGTCACAAATAAACCCCTTTGCACATCATCTGCTGTCTGCTATTGGGTTCATCAGCCATCCTCATAACAGAACTTACATAGACTGATATCTAAAAGTTCCAGATGCTGCAAGGTGTAATCCATGGACAAAGTCTGTTTAATAAATACGCAAAACAATATTAAAGTGGCTCTGAAATGTAAAGTAGCAAGTATCTACCTACATGGATTTATGAAGTATATGTCATGCCTTTGTGGTTATACATGCCAGTATATGTTAACAGTGTATTTACATCATATAACGCTTGTTATTATTATTACTTCAGGTGGTGTTCACATTCTCTTATCTGTTGATTTTTAGCAGAACATGTGTCTCACCTGGAGAATGTGTCTGAGGAGGAGATTAACCGGTTGTTAGGGATGGTGGTGGATGTGGAGAATCTCTTCATGTCTGTTCATAAAGAAGAAGACACGGACACCAAGCAAGTCTACTTTTATTTGTTCAAGGTAACTGGGCAATTGAGATCTGCTTCCTTCATTTTTTGAAAGTGCAGGCATGCTCCAGATGAGTTCCTAACATGTTGAGAAGCCTTTTAAAAAAATGTGTTCATTTGTCAGGTGAATATTTCACATTTTTAAATGTTGTTTGTTGGATGTTTGTTTCTTTTCTTAGTTGCTGAGGAAGTGTATCCTGCAGATGGGGAAGCCTTTGGTGGAAGGCTCTCTCGGTAGCCCTCCCTTTGAAAAACCCAACATAGAACAAGTATGTATGTTGTATATGAAAAAGTGTGTGTCACAAGCAAAGCTTTCTGCCAGTCACATTCCATGAAAAAGTTTTTTTTTTTCATTTGATGCACAGTTCTGCACTCAAGATCTCTCTCTCTGTCTCAGGGGGTGTTGAACTTTGTTCAGTATAAGTTCAGTCATTTGGCGCCTAAGGAGAGGCAGACCATGTATGAGCTCAGTAAGATGTTTCTGCTCTGTCTGAACTACTGGAAGCTGGAGACTCCATCACAGTTCCGTCAGAGGGCTCAGAAAGAGGATGCAGCCGCATACAAAGTTGATTATACTAGGTGTGTGTGTGTGTGTGTGTGTGTTTGAGTTAACATGTGTAAATAAGTGTTTGTTTCTAGGTTATATCAGCAGATCAGCTCTAATGTCACCCAAATCCACTGCTAAAAAATAAATCATCCACACGCCACCCACCCAAACCTATTCTTTTCTCTGATTTAGATATCCGCACCCAATCGTCACATTACAATTATTCAAATTCTCACGTTATAGGCTAGCATATTACATGAAAATAGCCTGTTTTGCCCCTTTTTACAAGATGTAATATTGGTCTCTGGTGTCCCCAGAATGTATTTGTGAAGTTTCAGCTCAAAATACCCCACAGTTAATTTATTATAACCATTTGAAAATGTCATTTTGGGGCCTGCTTAAAAATGAGCGGTTTCAGGGGGTATTCCACCTTAAATGCAAATGAGCTGCATATCCCCGCCCTGCCATTGGATGAGGGCGTAACTTGATACCTATGGCAGGCAGTCGGTACTGAGAGAGTGAAGAGACGCGCCGTATTGAATGTCATTCAGAGTACGTTTGAATCGGAATATTTAAATAGTATGAAGAGACTCCGGCAGAATAAACAAATGAGAATGGACCAGTACGTCTCGGTATGGTTATTTGATACTTTTATGTACTTTAGAGTTGTAATCGCGTCCCATTTGAAATGATGGATGTCCAACACACACACACAGACACTAGCGCAATTTTTTGAAACTACATATACATTCTGTGATAAAGTTTGCAACGTACGAGCGAAATTACATTTATGCGAGGGACCTGTGGCGTCATGTTTAGCTACTTGTCATAGGTGCTTCTGTGGCAAATGTGAGAAGATGGCTAACTTACAGAACACCAACATATGCAGTTTTTAATACAATATCTTTAAAAATATATATATTTATAAACGTGTGGTTACACACTATACAAACAAGGTTTTAAATTATATACACAGACATCCTATGACGGCAATAACTTTAGACGCATTTGTTATTGAATTGGCTGACATTGACTGAAAAGACTATTTGCTCAAAAATCATAAAATGCACGTACTGTTACTGGAGGTGACGGTGGATCGCGAACAGTAGACGACAATCCACACTTGAGGATTAACTTTTAAGCCACAACAACAGGATTAACCCACGAGTCCACGACAGAACATAAATTTACGTTTCCAAGAGACATTACCGGCTGTCGTCGTTGAAACAATGAAGGATGGTGTGTACAGATCACCGAGGGCGGGGTCTAGGCCACAGCCACACTGTCAATCAACCCCCTGTCTCCCGTTCTACGTCACAAAGACCTGGATCTCAGAACAGCTCGTTCTGAGGCAGTGCATATGATTTATTGAGATTGTAAAAAAACTACTGGATGGATTTTTATCATTCTAGGGTGGTTTTGCTCACACACTGCCAACACACATTTATGTTCAAACACCATGTAAAAGTGAATTTTCCATAATAGGTGCCCTTTAATGTTCTTCTTTGGCAAAATGTCATTTGGCATTTTCTAAACACAGGCTTTACTCCCTTCAAACTTAAATTGAAATGTCTCTGCAACTTCCCGAACAAGAAATTAGATCCGTTCTGCCCAAGTAGAGGCTGGATATAGGCTTTATTAGTTTTTCATATACAGCGCTTCACACACCGCTACGTATCACATAACTAGCACTTAATTCGTCCTGGCTAACTATTTTAGTAAAACTCTGGCACTGGGTATATGTTTTCCTTTATTGGTTTTCCCTGAAGAGAGAGGCTATATACATTGTTGGTTAAAATGAAAGTAAAAAGAGTGACGCTCGTTCGTTGCGTTTTACTTTGAAATGAGTGTTCAGTGTCTTCATTAAAATCAATTCATTAATGATTTGTCTCTTATCCACACACAATCAATTGTAATGTTATTTTTTAAGTTGGCCCACCTGACCCGCGGATTATCCGCAATGTTTGCAGATATAACTGTAAGTCACACATCACTAATACATATAAATGCTGTAACTGGTGCTAAAAGTTGCACTATAATTAGTTGTAAAGAGGAAAAGGTGATCGATTCACTCATTTGAGATAAGGCATTTATTTATACATTTATTTTGTAATACAGTTAGCATGATTTGAAAGCATAATTTTTATTTAAAAAATAAATAAATTATTAAATCATTATAGACCGTTCAAAAGTTTTGGGCTCTGTATGTTTTGTTTTTAATGCATTCAAATATTTACTGTAAATTAATTAATAAATGTAATTAAATTCTCAGTTTTTACTGTATTTTTGATCATACAAAATGCAGCCTTGGTGAGATTTCTTTCAAAACATTTAAAAATTCATCATTATATTTTTTTATGTGTATAAATCAAGACAATTACAATTTTGGGAATTAGTTTTTGTGTGTGTGTTTCAGGTGGCTGTGTTACTGTCACGTTCCTCAGAGCAACGACAGCTTGCCACGGTACGAGACCTGTCAGGTGTTCGGCCGCAGTCTCCTGAAGTCCATCTTCACCGTCACCCGCAGGCAGCTACTGGAGAAGTTCAGAGTGGAGAAAGACAAGCTCCCTCCAGAGAAACGCACTCTGATCCTCACACACTTCCCCAAGTAAGACCTTTGTATCAATACCTGCTTTAAAACCGGCACTCTCACACAGTCCAATTGATTATGTTTGTGTGTGTGCTTGTTAGGTTTCTTTCCATGTTGGAAGAAGAAATCTATGGAGAAAACTCCCCCATTTGGGAGGCAGACTTCACCATGCCAGCTTCAGAGGGGACACAACTGGGGCATCAAACAGGTGCGTGTTCGTCATGTAACAACAGCTTTCTCAAATTTAAATTGATTTTAAAAATTCAATAATGACATGTGTCTTTATTCACAAATTTTAGGCTACATCACCCTAATAATGGTTTCAAAATAAGCTAACTTCAACAACCTATGGTTTTAGTTAATTGAACTATATTAATTACTAAAAACATAAAAATAAGTAAAGATGACAAGTAGACTGCCACCATAATGCATTCTATGTCAATAAAGGCTAGAGTAAATTGTTTTTATCTTTTAAGAGGTTCTTGTTAAAAAAATGTTGTCTCAGATTAATGTGTTATCCATTGTCTGGCAATTTATAGTTTGATTCCCCAAACATTCAATAATCCAGACAAGATTTGTGTCCCAGCTCAGCCTCTTTTAAATGGTCTTGGTTTTAATATTCAATTTGGCATGCTACTCTGTATTAATGCACAGTTGTTATGGAGTCATAAAGCAATTCTCACAGCACAAAATAAAATTTGTGAAGACAGAAAACTGTAATGCTTCTGCTGGTGCGTTAGCCACCATAGGGACTTGGCTTGACATGATTTTTTTAGACTGTTGCTTCAAACCCCTTCTCTTATTATCTTAGTACTGAGTCCCGTCTCAGTGTCTGGCTCTCCTCTCAGTAAGGGCAGCAGCGGTTCTGCTCTAGGTGTTACGGGTTTGGACATTGCTTCCTCTGAACCAATAACCGGTAAGATCAAGATCAAGTTGCAGATTCATTTACTTTGCGCTGTACTGTGCTCTGTTCATTTGCATTACAATTTTAAGTATACACTCATATTTGCAGAAGACCAGGGTTTTCAACTCTGGCAATCGAGGTCCATTTTCCTGTAGAGTTCAGTTCCGACTCGAATCAAACACATGAACAAGCTAATCAGGGTTGGAGGTAAACTCTGCAGGGAAGTGCATCTCAAGGGTCAGAGTTGAGAACACTTACGGTTGACTTAAGAACTTATGTCAGTCTCTCGTAACAGTGTGTAATGCATTGTCTCTCAGGAGAGAAACGTAAGCTTCCTGAGGCACTGACTCTGGAGGACGCCAAGCGGATCCGAGTGATGGGTGACATCCCAATGGAACTGGTCAATGAAGTCATGAAAACCATCACAGACCCTGCTGCCATGCTGGGGCCAGAGGTCAGAATTTATCACACCCATATGATAGCCTTAATAATGTAGCATGAGGATTTTCGGTTTTGCGTTTACAGTTAAATAGTAAAATTTAATCTTCTACTCTGTTTTCTGGTTTCCCAGACTAGTCTGTTGTCTGCAAACGCAGCCCGTGATGAGACGGCTCGTCTGGAGGAGAGGAGAGGCATCATTGAGTTCCATGTGATTGGTAACTCTCTCTCTCAGAAGTCCAATAAGAAGATTCTAATGTGGCTCGTGGGCTTGCAAAATGTTTTCTCCCATCAACTTCCCCGCATGCCCAAAGAGTACATCACACGTCTTGTGTTTGACCCGTAAGTTTGCAGTGACTGCTTCCTTTTCCCAAAGAACCCACTACTTACCTAAATCTTTAGCTGTGGTCAGGTTTTGTGTTTTGCAAGCTTCCTCAGCCTCTATTGATCCTGCTCCCTCTGTTTGATCACAGGAAGCACAAGACCTTGGCTCTGATTAAAGATGGCCGTGTGATTGGAGGGATCTGCTTCAGGATGTTCCCCACTCAGGGATTCACAGAGATCGTCTTCTGTGCGGTCACCTCCAACGAGCAGGTCAAGGTACGGAGACGCACTCAATGGAGGCTCAATGACTCTAAACCAGTGGCTCTCAACCAGGGGGACAGGGAGACCACCTGTCTCTTTAATTTAAGATTTTAAATTAATAAATTATTTATTGAACTCTAAATTAAAATGCTTAAACACCTCAACTCAATATTACTTTTTCCTTTTTTTTTTAAATTGAAGAACATGCAGTTCTTGCAAAATGAATCTTGGTTAATTAATGTATCGATACTCTTTATTAAAAAAAAAATTATATTTTGAGATGAAATTTTGAGATTAAATTAAATATTTCGAGAATAGAGTCGAAATGTCTCGAGAATAGACATTTGTTTATTTTTGGAACATAAATGAAAATGTTTTTGATGAAATCTGAGAGATGTCTGTCCCTCCATAGACAGCCACACAACTACCACTTTGACGCTTCAAAAAGTTCATTAAGAGATTGTAAAAATAATCCAAATGAATTGAGCGGTTTAGTCCAAATTTTCGGAAGAGACACAATCGCTTTATTTTCGCTCAGATCTTACGATCTCTTTATGAACTTTTGTAGTGTAGCTGTCAATGGAGGGACATAAATCGCTCAGATTTCATTTAAAATATCTTAATTTGTGTTCCAACGATGAACAAAAATCTTTCAGGTTTGGAACGACATGAGGATAAGTAATTAATGACAATTTTATTTATTTTTTTGGGGTGAACTTACACTCCCTTTATGTTGTAAGCTAAATAAATAGTCCGTTTGCTGTGAGCTTAACTGATGTCTTTCACTTGATTTCTTGATAATCTTTTTGTGTTCATGTTTAGGGCTACGGCACACACCTGATGAATCATCTTAAGGAGTACCACATCAAGCACAGCATTTTGTACTTTCTCACTTATGCAGACGAATATGCAATCGGCTACTTCAAGAAACAGGTACAGCTCCAGACAGTACAGACTCCACCAGCCTCACTTGTAATTTCCTGTTTTTCCACTGCACAACTATATCTGTTGACCCCTCTATTTGTCGGTAGGGCTTCTCCAAAGACATCAAAGTACCGAAGAGCCGCTACCTTGGTTACATCAAAGACTACGAGGGAGCCACGCTGATGGAGTGCGAACTCAATCCCAGAATACCCTACACCGAACTCTCACACATCATAAAGAGACAGAAAGAGGTGAGAGTGCACTCATTTCCCCCTGCTTGAGAATCTTTTTTCACTGCTGTTACGGATCAGTACAGTTCGGTACCGTACCATGCTGTGGAAAAGCGCCACAAGTGACCCATAGCGAGCCGAGCCGTACCGTACCATGCAGTGGAAAAGTGCCATATGATGACAGCTTGCTCAGTGCGGTCTTTGTTGAAACGCTGCTGTCAATCAACAATCATGGGAGGGGTGTCCGTTTTATTGACGTCACAAAAACAAACGGCTCAATTTGAGGCAGGGGAAAACATATAAGAAGATTAAAACAAAAACACTGGATAGGTTTTTATCATTATATGATGCTTGTGTACAGGCACTGCCAACACACATTTCAGTACAATCAACTTGTAAAAGTGCATGTACCATTAAATGACCCCTTACATATCTGCACTTCGGATTCTGACCGGATATCGTAGACCATCCGGGTCTCTTTAGAACACTCATTTCAACATACTATGATTTGGGACGTACTAATTCTATTTTCGAAATACTATTTAAGACGGATAGTATGCGAATTGGGACGCAGACTTGCCACCGCCTACTGACGGTTTTTGTTTCAAATTTAAAGTATACTTTAATTAAAACGTTAAAATTAGAAATCATTTCATATTTAAATATTGATGAAAAAAACAACTTTCTCATAGCTTTATTTATGCAATTGAAATGGAGTGTAAATATATAAATGCCACTTCTGATGCCTCTTCTGTGTCTCCTCTGCATTGTAAAGATTGATTTTGATTGAATGATTTAATTTGACTGGTAGCAGTGGTACTGTATAATTATTGAATAATAATGTATTATTGTATAAATAAGTATAATTGAATGTTAGTATTTGACAAAGGTGATGCATAACTCTAAATAATTTTAGAAAAAAATGTCCATCCATATATAGGTGAAAATCCCCCTGGAAAATCAATTTAAGGTTGCAAAAGTTGCCCTTTAATAAATATATTAATTTCTAACATCTGCTGTGAACTGACCACTGCGTAGAATATGAAAATATGAATATCTTCGGGAGTCAGCTGTCCAACAGGCCTTGCTATGCACCAGCACAAAAACACAATCAGTAAAGTATCAAGTAACAAAACGTTGAACAAAACGAAATATCGAGATACATTTTTGTCAATATTGCACACCCCAATGTTCGGTATTAAATTTGATTTCTTAAGGTCTTAAAAAGCTTTAAATTTGACTTTAAAAAGTGTGCAGGAACCCTGTCTTATACCGTTTGTCAATTTCAGACAGTCTTTCTTACAGTGTAATGACTTCCAGTCATATGGGTTTGTTGTCGTCTGCTATAGATAATCAAGAAACTGATCGAGAGGAAACAGAATCAGATCAGGAAAGTGTATCCTGGTCTCACCTGCTTTAAAGAGGGTGTGCGGCAGATTCCTGTGGAGAGTATACCAGGCATCAGTAAGTTTGTGCTCGTCTCACAGTAGTGGCTTTAATGCACCCACAAAATCCTTCCATTCACACATGCACTCTCCCTCCTTTTTGTCTTCTTAAGGAGAGACTGGTTGGAAGCCTAGTGCCAAGGAGAAAAGGTCAGAGGAGAATTTATGCATATTTATTCTGAAATCTGAGACCATCTGTGTGTCTGTATTAAAACATCTCATTGATGATTTTACAGTGATAGCATGTTGTGCACACTCCCGTTTAGGGTCCGTAAGATTTTATTGAGGGAATTGATACTTTTATTCAGCAAGGATGCATTAAATTAATCAAAAGTGACAGTAGAGAAGACATTAAGAATGTTTTTCAAAAGATTTCAAATAAATGCTGTTCTTTTGAACTTTCTCTTCGTCAAAAAAATGTATCACTGTTTCCACAAAAATATTAAGCAGCACAACTATTTTCAACATTGATAATAATAGTAAATGTTTCTTGAGCAGCAGTAATGTAAGTAATGTAATGCAGTTACAGTAGTAAGTAATGACGCTGAAATTCTGCTTTGCCATCACAGGAATAAATTACATTATAAATTATATTCAAATAAAAAACACTTATTTAATATTTTACAATATCACTGACAACTTGCTGTATTTTTAACAAATAATTGGTAAGCATAAGAAACTTCTTTCAAAAACACTTTTTAATGGTAGTGAATGTGTACACAGGGATTTTTAATTGCAATGAAAACTGTGTTTACTTATAAGAGTATGTTTTAATGTGAAATTTTATACCTGGTGTGTTGTATATGAGATGAGCCGGTCTCATTACAGTTCCTAGTAAAGTTACCAACCACCAGCGAGTAACTGAGACTGGTCAAAAGCAAGTAATGTTACAAGTACAATTATTTTTGTTCCCTGCATGTATCCATCATTCTCTCTTATTTGATCTCTGCAGTAAAGAGCTGAAAGATCCCGATCTGCTTTACAACATGTTAAAGAATCTTCTCGCACAGATTAAAGTAAGAGGCCTGTTGTCACACTCGCACACACATTCATCTAAACGCATTAACAACACAATATTCTGTTACATTCTCACCATCTCATTTGTGTGTTAACAGACGCATCCAGACTCCTGGCCTTTCATGGAGCCGGTGAAGAAATCTGAAGCTCCTGACTATTATGAGGTCATCCGTTTCCCCATTGGTGGGTACTGATGTGATCTGCATATACAGTAATGAGATTTCAAGCCGCTATTGAATTAGTCAGACTAGCTGGACAGGCAATATTATGCTGTTAACATCTATAGTTTTAACTAAATCAAATTGCATCCAGTTGAATAAACCTCTCTTCCTTAGACTTGAAAACCATGACGGAGCGTCTGAAGAACCGATATTATGTGACTAAAAAGCTCTTTATCGCCGACCTGCAGCGAGTGATCACGAACTGCAGAGAGTACAACCCTCCAGACAGCGAGTACTGCAAGTGTGCCAACACACTGGAGAAGTTTTTCTACTTCAAACTGAAAGAGGCCGGGCTCATTGACAAGTAACTGGCTTCTAGCCTAGAACAAGGGACCAGTTAGAATATATAGAGAGTGTGATCACACACACACACACGTTTCATTTGGATGAACAACATCCAAACCTGTCTAAAGTTGCTGCTTTCTGTTACTTTTCCCTTATACAATATAGTTATAAAACTCAAGGTTATATTCATGTGTATGACTCGGCCATGCCAGTGCATTAAGGCAAAATGAAAACTGAAAGTGTTTGATGTGGGCGTTAGCTTGTGGGTGTTAGCTTAGACAGAAATCACCATTAGCAGTTCAGTTCTTCTTTCCTATCCTCCGCCATAAAACGAATGACTCATGCACACACTGCAAGCTGTCCCTCTACATACACAAACATTCAGTTGTGTAACTTAAAGTTATATCCTGTGAATTTCCCTTTTGACCTGAGATGCTGCAGCCAAAGATGGACAATATCCGGCCTCTAGTGATGTCACCCTTCTCGCCCAAAGCTGTTTGAAGCAGCCGGTCAGTCCTATACAGGATGTATCCATTTAGTACAAATCTGACAATATGAGGTAAATCATACTTTCTTTGTTGAGTTCCGTCAATGACTTTTATTGGAAAAGATGCCTCATTCCATGACTGATCACTTCAAACAACAATAATCAAATGTTTTTTTTCTCCTGGGAAATTACTTCTGTCCATTTTGCTTTGTCAGTTGCCATTGTGAAGTGTTTATCTTTGTTCACAAACCAATATTTGCTGTCTTTGGAAGCTTTCAGTGTGTCATGGCCCCAGGCGTAAGCATTCAGTTTTTACACCCATTTGGGACCATGAACAACTATTTCCATTTCAATCGTAGCTGCAAAACACCTTTTCCGCGACTACTGCACAAATCTTTATATCCAAATACATGTGTGATTTCTGTCACACCGCATGTTCTCTGTTAGTTTAACGCTCACACACATGAGACAGGACAGCTGGGTTTTTTTCAGTCTCGTGATGGGCATTTACTTGAAACATGACTTTAACAAACTGCTGCAATGTTGATGTATTTCAGGGTTCTTTATTTTTGGATTTACTGTGGGTCACTGATGACCCTTTTCATGAACAGGACAGATGGGCGTAATAGAAAGCGTTTGGATATGGTTACATTTGGATGATGCATGTAAATTGCAACTATTCTGTGTACTATAATTCCGTTTTTTTTTTTTTTTTTTAATAAACAAATTTATCTAAGTTTGCCTTGCTGAGAAGTGATGCTTATTTGAGCCTTTCGAATTCTGAATCACGCAAAAAGAGATTATACAATCGTATAATTGAACAGAAAATAAAAAAAGAGTCTGTGGTTAGCTTATATGTATAGTTTATATAGTGAGGTGTTTATTTACAAAAGTAAATCTTCCAAATATATCCTGTTCTTTTGAATAAAGAATATATGTTTGGAAATCCATTATAGTTTTCACAAAAATATTTAGCTGTTACCAACATCGATAATAATTAGAAATGTTTTTTGAGCAGTAAATCAGCATTAGAATTATTTCTGAAGGATCATGTGACACTGAAGACTGGAGTAACGATGCTGAAAATTAATTACTGGAATTAATCATCCTGAGTTTGCAAATTGTCATATTTTGCAATACAATCACTAGATACAGTTTTATTAAGTTTAACAATGTATATTTATTTACTTAATTTTAAAATCTTTTTTAACCTTAATTAGTTTGAAAAACTAAGATTTTTTGGTAAATGTGTTTAAATTTAAGGGGTTCAACCTTTACAATATAGTATCTAGTAACAAAGAGTGTCTAGAACCTCCACACAGATTTGTTTCAGTTTCCATAATGTGTTTGTTTGGATGATTAAGAGGCAAATGACAAAGACAGTTTCTTAAGTTTTCGTTTCCTAACATCACTGACTGCAAAATAGGGCCCCATCAAGGTCTCTCCATTACTTTCTCAGTGCAGCGTCTGCCTATGATTCTCTTCACATTTACAAAACTCAAATTCTGTTTCAGATGTCCACATTACTGGTGTCCAAGAGACAATCAAAGTACAAAAGCGAATTAGAAAAATTCTTTCATTTCTTATACTTCATTTCTCAGCCTACAGACACCTGCTGTCATTGAATTTAGCTCCTCTTTTGTTGTATGTCATTTGTCTCCTCCTCCTGGGCCCTTTCTCTGTTTTTGGTTTCGTTTTTCTGCTCAGCAGGCTCATAAAGGGACGGTTTAAAGAGCAAAACTCTCCAAAGTAGCATAGACCTCTCGCCACGACAGTGATGGCAGCACCGGTGAGTCGTGAATCTACTGACACTTCAGAAATGTATTTGATCTAATTTCTAGTCTTGTACAAAACCATAAGCAGAGTAGTAGCTTTGATGTTTTTAACATGGAATATTCATTATTAGCTTCATGATTAGACCACAAGTAGTAAACAGAGCACAAAAACATTACAGGAAAAGCTACTAGTACCATTTCACCTTTAAATTATTGTAATAAAGTTATGAAAGTTCCCAAAAGGTCTAAAACATTCTATCGTTTTGTTCACTTTTTCCATAATAATACTGTATATAATAATAATACATACTGTAATAATAACTGCAATCCAGATATCCCTATTACCAGCACGTAACAGCACGTGACTTGACTTGATGCATTTTTGTGCCCGAATCAGCATGAACTGTGTCATTCATTGTATAACAAAACTTTATGAATTGAACAGCTCGTAAACAAAGAGTTCTTTATTGAATTGAGTCAAGAACCCCATATATAGAACCCCATTGAAGAGTGTACATAAACACTAACCATTTTTGAATAAAAGTAAATGGCCTCCACTGTGTTTTGGTAACTGTGTGAATGTAGATGGAGATCGCTCTTAGATCATACCAGGAGGAAGTGGTGCAGACGGCTCTAAAGGGGGAGAACAGCATCATCTGGCTGCCCACTGGTGGAGGAAAAACCCGAGCTGCTGTTTATGTTGCCAAGAAACACCTGGAGACTACAGCCAATGCCAAAGTGGCAGTGCTCGTCAACAAGGTGAAGCCAGATCACTGCTCAATTACACTGGGTCTCTGCATAATATTGTTTGTATCTTTTTCTTTGGATTTGCATGCTGAGTTTGTATTTTCATTGTTCCCAGGTGCACCTGGTAGACCAGCACTATAACAAAGAATTCAACGTTCATCTTGGGAAGCCATACAAGATAAAGCCCATCAGTGGGGACAGCTGTGACAAGGAATTATTTGGGCGTCTGGTCAAGGACTCAGACCTGGTCATCTGCACGGCTCAGATTTTGGAGAACGCCCTGAACAGCACGGAGGAGGAAAAACACGTAGATCTCACAGGTAACTGATGATTTTGTAACACACAGCAAAATAGTACATAAATGTAAAAAAGTGTCTCTTTACATAAATACTGTCACATACTATTATCCAATGGGCTCTATGCATGGCGTTATTTCCGGTGAAGGTCTAAGGATGCTTGATAACTTCCACCGATCGTAGAGTCCAACGCAATACCGATAATTTATATTGGTTTTTATACTCTATGGCTATAAAGAAACGTTAGTCACAAAAACAGACAAAACAGACATCCCTCATTTTGTTTGTGCTTCCTTTTTTATTATATTAAATAAACATAACTATACATAAAATTACATCTAAACCTATTAAAGTTTCGTTTCAAAGACGGGAGGACAGTAAATTTTAAAGACTCTTCCATAATCCCGTTTTCCTCGGTTTTCCTCCGCTTTAATCTCCCCAACCGAAACTGAAGAGCATCTTTGCGTCAAATGTGGAACTTATGCGTGCATATAGCCTATAGAGCATTACCCTAGCTGTAAACCACCCCCATGGGCTCTATGCACGGCGGTATTTCCGGTGAAGGATTAAGGATGCTCGATAACTTCCGCCGATCATAGAGTCCAATACAATACCGAGAATTTATATTGAATTTTATACTCCATGGTTATACTAAAGAAACGTTAGTCACAAAAACAGATAAAACAGACACCCCTCGTTGTGTTTATGCTTCTTTTTAAAATTATATTAAATAAATATAACTATATATAAAATTACATCTAAACGTATGTACGTTTCATTTCAAAGATTGGAGGACAGTAAATTTTGAAGACTCTGCCATAATCCCGTTTTCCTCGGTTTTCCTCCGCTTTAATCTCCCCAACCGAAACTGGAAGAGCATCCTTACGTCAAATGCGGAACTTATGCGTGCATATAGCCCATTGTACATGTCTTGTCTTGACTGGATCAAAAATATCTTTGTAGTTTTCAATGTTTTGACTTAGCCACATTTCTAACATGCAGTCAAACGTGACACTCAACAAACCTAGTCAGTTCAGATATTTCATGTGTTCTAGCTCAAGCACACCTTGCGCAACTAATAAAGCCCTTGATTAGTTGCATAAGGTGTGTTTGTGACAACACCTGTTTTGCAGATTCAGGGGGTCGAATAATTTTGAGACCTCAGAAATCATTAAAATTTGAATTTGGGGTAACCACTTGAAACATTTGTTGTGTTGGGCTATTATTAGTTGAAACAGCTGTCAATTTGCCAGTATACCTGATTTACAATAGGGTTGAATCATTTCGATTACAACTGTAAATGTTTTGTTACTTACAAAAAATAAATAGTCTCTAATTAAATTGTTTCTATTTAGACTTCACCCTGTTGGTCATAGATGAATGTCACCACACGCAAAAGGAAAATGTCTATAACAAGATTATGGGCCGCTATGTGGAGAAGAAAGTGAGAAAAGAAGGGAAGCTGCCACAGGTTTTGGGCCTCACGGCATCACCTGGTACAGGAGGAAATAAATCACTGGATAAAGCTGTGGAACATGTCTTGCAGGTGTGTGTGTGTGTGTGCATGTGGAGATTAGAAACCAAAAATATAGATAAATTGCTTACAAAAATTTCGTAACAAAAACAATAGAAGTGTTTTGCTTTATGAATTAATGGTAACACTTTACAATAATGTTTCGATTGTTCTTTCTATTTCTTTAATAATGATAATCTCGACATTTGCTAATATATTTTAGGATTGAAATGTGTATCTGTTAACATTAATACATTTTTATAAACTAACATTAACAAAGGTTTAAAAAAGTATATATTTCTCATTGTTCATGTTATTTAATGCATTAATAAATGAGACCATATTGTAAAGTGTTACTTAACCAAATTCGTACTCTTTCTCTCTCATTTTCAGATCTGTGCCAATCTGGATTCAGTAATTGTGTCCACCAAGAATTATACACCAGCGCTCAAGAAAGTCGTCCCTAGACCCAAAAAGCAATATGACATTGTTGAAAAAAGAGCTCTGGTACTGTTCTCCATTCGCTTCCAGAGACTGCACCTCAGTCATAATGCCATACTGCACAACTGCTTGAACGTTCAATGACCAAAATATGTGTATGTTTGTTTGTGTCAACAGGATCCATTTGCGGACCACTTGAAGTTAATGATGTCAATGATTCATGAGTTCATGCCATCAACGGTGAGCCGTAGCCTGCGGGATAGGGGCACACAGGAATATGAAGCTGATGTGGTGGAACTAGAGAAAAAAGGTTAGATGTCATTGCAACTACAACTTTGGAGTTGTACATTCCAAATCCCCTGCAAAAAAAAAAAAATGGCTTGATTTGATGGTATGTTTTTGGATCAGGTGTAATAGAAGAGAACAGACTGATCGCTCAGTGTGCACTGCATCTGCGGAAATACAACGATGCTCTTCTCATTAACGACACCGTTCGCATGGTGGACGCATTCAACGTTCTGGACGAGTTCTACAATTCAAGGAAAAACAAATTGCTGGATGGAACAGACTTCTTTCTACAGGGACTTTTTGATGGTGTGGATTTTTTTACTATTCACCAAACCTGTATACCTTGTATCTTCCCTTATGTAAAATCAAAAAATTCCTAATAACAATGAAAACATTTAATTGCGGACTGTTCATTTTCAAAAACGACAAAAATATATCTGTACCAAATCGTTATGGGCCAGTGTTATACCTTTTGTATCGCATTAGTCAGTATTGAATTGTAAATTTACTTGTGCCTCCTCATTACCCCTATTTTTACACTGATTTAAAGTTAGTCTTTAAAAAATACTAATAACTTAACACTATTAAATGTAATCTTTAGCCAATCTCAAAGTGGATAACTATTTTTATATTGTAAGTTATAATGTTGTGATGTTCAAATTCACAAGTAGCATTTAAAACCATTGTTTGCATTCTTTTGATTCATTTTTAATTTATTTAGATAAAATAGCATTACATTTTAAGGGTAATTTCCATAATATGGATATAATTATTGGCCAAAAACAGCACCAGAAATGCAGTACACATGATTTGTGCACCATATTCCAAGTCGAAATTAAAGTTCACTGAGTATATTGCTTTCTGCTTAAAGCTACACTGTGTAACTCTTTTAGTTTATTCTTAGCTAAAAACACTTATATATGTGCTCATTAATGTACATTTACTTCGTTCAAGTAATAAAGTATTCTCGTGAGTGTATAATATGCCATTGAAAATACATACGGGTAAGGGGTTCTAATGTCGGTCGCCATGTTGCCCCTCCATCTTGAAAGTACATTAGCCAAAGAGGGACATACCCGTTTATTCAAGCTTATGTCAAGTTTATGTTTGAGTTAACACTCATGGACGAGGTCGAACTGGAAGCCATGTTAATCTTGGACTGCATTGGCCACCGTAGGAGTTAAAACGAAATCGGAATTGAGAGAAATAGAAACTAATATTCACTGGATGGTCATATAACTTCTCACCGCTAGATGGGGGTAAAAATCACACAGTGTAGCTTTAAATCTCAATTCCATTTGTACATATTCAAACTTTCCCTTTATTTGTATTATTAATATGTCTGTGTTAACTCAAATTGATTAGCAAAGATTGATTTTTCTGCTCTTACTACTCAGAGAACCGCGTGGAGCTAAAACAACTGGCATTGGATGCCCGCTACGAAAACCCCAAACTGGCCCAGTTGCAAGTGGTGCTGCTGGAAGAGTTTAGAGAAAAAAAGTCTCGCGGTATACTCTTCTCGAAGACGCGCAAGGGCACACATTGTCTGTATGACTGGGTGAACTCCAACCATGAGCTGCTGAAGGTGAAAATCACTGCTGGCATTCTCACTGGAACGGGTACCGGTGCCGAACACATGAACCAGGTACAGCAAGAAAACATCTCAAATGGTTTCCCTAGATCTTCTAAAGCAGTTGTTGGTCGTGTTTAGTTGAGAAACGTCTAGTATCTACAGAAGGGAATACAGACTAATTATGAATCTGCTAATAACTTAGTATACACAGTATGTGTCTGTTTTTAATTTGTTCTTAGAATGAACAGAAGAAGACCATCCATGAGTTTAGAGAAGGATTCCTCAACCTCCTCATCTCTACCAGTGTGGCCGAGGAAGGACTTGATATTCCAGAATGCAACTTAGTTGTACGTTACGGCCTGTTGACCAATGAGATCGCTCAGCAGCAAGCCAGTGGGCGGGCTCGGGCTGAGAACAGCGTCTACTCAGTGGTGGCTGAAGAAGGTGGGCGTGAAATGCGCAAGGAATTGACCAATGAGTATCTAGAAAGTCTGACCTCAAAAGCTATTGACCAAGTACAGAGAATGAGTCCCAGGGAGTTCAGAATCAAGGTTTGCAAGTCTTTGTTGGTCATATAATAGAAAAAGTCAAAGTATTCAAATTTCATTGCCTAAAAAACGTTTCTCTTTCTGCTTGTTAGATATCTAAACTCCAACAAATGTCTATTCTTATTCGGCTTGAAACTGAGAAGAAAAAGGATGCGAGGAAGCAGCGCTACAGTCCTGCTGAGGTTCAGCTTCATTGCAGAGGATGTTTCCTTCGTGTCTGCAGTGGAGAAGATATAAAAACGATAGAGAATTCACACCATGTCAATATCAACCCTGAGTTTAAGTGAGTTAGTCCTCAGTACTTCACTGTCAATCTCACAGACCAAATAATTCTGGAAAATGTAGAATAGTGATGAATATTTTAATGATGCACTGTACACAAGCTTGCAAAGAAGTCTCATATGCTCCCCAAAGCGGCATTTGTTTGATCAGAAATACAGTATAAATAGTAATACTGTAAAAAAAATTGTTACAATTTAAATTAACTTTTGTATTTAAATATATTTTAAAATGTAATGTATTTTCAGCATCATTACCCCAGTCTTCGGTGTCACATGATCCTTCAGAAAATCATTCTAAGATGATTTGATGCTCAAGATACATTTCTTATTATTATCAATCTTCAGAACAGTTTTTTTGTGGAAACCGCAATTAATTTTTTCAGGATAATTTGATAAATAGAAAAGTTCACAAAAACATAATTTACATAATTCCGACTGTGATTATAAACGAACATGTTTGTGTTTGTCTATTTCATAGGAGGTTTTATAAAACTGGTGGGCAAGTAGTTCTGGAGAGGACTTTTGAAGATTGGGAGCCTGGACGGGTTATCAGCTGCAGTAAATGTGGACAGGTTAAAAAAAAAAAGAAAGAAAAGAAGAATAGATTATATTATGCAAATAAACATACAAAGTATAGTGACCTACTTTTTCTCTCTCTTTCTATCTCTCTCTCTCTCAGGAATGGGGATTGGAGATTAAATTCAAGAGGGTGGCAATACTCCCCTGTTTGAAAATAAAGAACTTTTCCTTGAATACTCCTCATGGCAAAGTCCCTTGCAAGTACTGGAAGAATGTTGAGTTCCAGGTGCCAGAGTTTGACTTCATTGAATACATGAGCAGCTCTTACCCTGACCTGGACTTTCTAGATGACTGACACGACTAAACTCAGCCAGGACCCTGTAACCCTCACTGTGCCAGATTTTCTGTCTGCAGTGAGTATTTCTGTACCAGTGGCTTTTACGTTTAGACTGCTGATTACTGTTCATTAGCATAATTTAAAAATGAAATTATCCATCCTGATTTCATCTTGGTTATTCACTGATGTTGGGGGTCATAGCAGCTTTTGTGGTAGTCAAAATACAGTTTGGAACCTCTGTTCAATACAATCTAGCTGTTTGTAAACTTTAAATGTTTGTGCTTCAAATTCAACCTTTTACTTTTTTGTACATTAAGTTTTTGTCTTTTTTGTTTCATTTATGGGTTTTGTTTTATTTGATTTTGTCTGAGAAAGGTCTCTCTCTCTCTCTCTCTCTCTCTCTCTCTCTTTGTGTGTGTGTGTGTGTGTGTGTGTGTGTGTGCGTGTGTTAAATGTTTTGACACTATATTTATATTTAACATATTTTCTTTGATTTTTCTGTTGTCCCTCTCAGGGATCAGGACTGTGCTGCTCTATGATTATTAGTTATTGTTTACATTGCTGTGCAATATGCTATAAATGCACTCCAAGGAGTCCAAGCTCCTTATGACCCTCATTGTACACTGCAGTAGTCTGCTCAGACCATCACTTTCAGATTGCTCGAACATTTACATATATTCATTTAACAGATGCTTAAATGAGGAGAAATATGAACACACTTCGAAATCTTTAAACCTTTATTTATAGACTAGGTTTAGGTTTATTTAAAACTTTTTCTCAAAAAAAGTTAAATTTATGTCTTAAATATTCTTTCCTTTTTAAATTTCTACATAACATTAACAAATGAGATTATGTATATTGCATCTGTAATATACATTTTTTAAATGAATAAAACAATCATGCTCTGTATGTGATGTGTTTGCCTGTGCCTGTGTGTGAGGAAAGACTACAGTCATAGATTTGCGTGAGAAGACAACAAAAGAAGATGAAAAAGTTATTATTATCATCTCTTATTTCATGATGTGGAGTTTCTCATATAGTTTTTCAAACAAATTTAATGTCAGCCACTAGATGGCGCCACGCAGTTTTGCTTTCTTTCTGTTGATAGTAAGTTTCCCGTTCGTTAAATAGGTTACTGTATGCACCTGTGATTTACCTTACTTGAACACTCTTGGGTTTGTTGCTTTGACTGAGTCAAACCTACAGACAGTGATGCCATTGTAAAAGTCAAAGCTACTTATGGGTTCAAAAGAAACTACCTATTTTGGAGGTCAGTTTTGCTCAGTTCGTTTTTTATACTGTATATATTTTAAATATACACGAAAAAGAAAATCCTTGTTGTCCTCTTAGGCTGACAACCATCAGTCATGTGATGAACAAAGCATAAAAAGTGTATATTGTGCTGACGTGTAAGCCTATTCAAAACAATTCTTTGTTTTTCCATGAGTTCGATTAAACCATCAAAATATTTAGAAAATATTAGGATTAGTCCAAATTGTCTGAAGAGACTCGTTGCTTTATGATGAACAGATTTCTTTTATTCACATTTAAACACTGCTATGTAACACGCGAACCTTGTTCTCGTCTCACACTTCAAGCGAATGTGCTTGAACTTCCGTTTAACACAACTGATAGCCTATGTCAGTTGATGAATGTTTATTTGAATAAAAACCTAAATTCAGTCTGTTCCTCATATAAAGCAAAATTTGGAGTAGGCTACACCACTTTCACTTGATTCATAGCCTGACTTCGTCATACTCATATTCTAGTCAGAATGTGAGTCTGATACTGCTCCGTAGGGCTTTGATTATGAGGCGTGTCTTAACCGAACCAGGAAAAAAAAAACTCTGCACTCAATTGGATAGTCGGTAGACCTACAACCAATCAGAGCAACGCAGTAAGTTAACTAATTTGTATACAGTTGTCAACTACAGAACTTACTTATTTTAGAAGTTAAATAACGAGTGTTGCTTCTTTTACTTACTCCTCTATGAGTGCGACCAAAGGAGAAACCACAACGACCACAGGCTTTTCATTACGTCCCATCTTCTTAGCGACCATTGGAGCCAGCTGAAAATTAATGCGCTGTCGATTTATTTCACAACAGACGTGACAGCGGAATCTATACATCTCAATTCTCCAGCTGCAGTCTCTGAGGGAAACCAGTTAAGCGCTCTTTGATAACATGATGATTACGTCCTTGCAGATCCCCTGTCCATCTTCGTATAAAGCCCGTCCTGGCAATTTGATTGGCCCAAACTTTTCTTGTCTGATCATAATTTCTCCTCAATGGATCGAGTCCAGACCGAACTTCCCGACCAAAAAATGTGGGCGGAGTTCGGGCTGGCATCCAGGCTACTTGATTCATAGATTCGTTTTACGATCTCTATGAAGCATCAAATTAGCTCCCGACAGGGACAAAAATCTCTCACATTTCATCAAAAACATCTTCATATGTTCTATAGATGGACGAAAGTCTTGCGTGAACTATCTCTTTAGGTTAGTATCTGACAAAATTATTTAGCAAAACAAGCAAACTATCCTAGGCTACATTTTTGAAACTTTTTTTATTTTCAAAAAGCTCACAAGAAAAAGAATGACTATACATAATTAGTTATTCATATTTCAATATTTCATTTCAATATTTTGGGTCAATTGCATTAATTTAGAGAATGTTATGTAGGATTACTGAAAATTTGGTGATTGGATGGATGGATGGATTGATATATGGATGGATATAGATAGATAGATAGATAGATAGATAGATAGATAGATAGATAGATAGATAGATAGATAGATAGATAGATAGATAGATAGATAGATAGATAGATAGATAGATAGATAGATAGATAGATAGATAGATAGATAGATAGATAGATAGATAGATAGATAAGAGAAGATTCTTGTGTTGTAAGCAAAAGAAAGCCAGAGCCGTAGGACTGTGGTTGGCATAAAGGGCAGTGTTGTGCCAGTGTGGTTTTGCATGGATCAGTGCTTCAGCAACGCCCACAGCACACATTTAAACACACGCACACACAATGCCCGCAGAATAAATCACATGCATCCACATAGGCTACACATGCTGTTCATTTACACGGACTTTAGCAAGGACATTAAAAGTCAAAGCTAAAATTCTGTCATAGACAGGAAGAGCGCAATAGATGACACAGGCTACCTTCAATCAGTCCGTTGTCTGTGCTTAGTGGTGATAATGTGACAGATTGGTTTATTATAAGTTAATAATTCTAATTGAAGGGGGTAATCCATCAGCCGGAAGCTGAAGCCTCGCGGGAGCCGCCATTGTAGCAGAACTTCACCTGCTGTTAGCATCCCATTGACTCCCATTCATTTTGGCGTCACTTTGACAGCGAATAACTTTACATCTGATGCGTCCAAAGACTTCATTTGTCCATTATTTATTTCTAAAGAAACACGACAATGTATAAAATGCTCCATTACTTTGTATCTTACGTTACGGCCCCATAGGAGCCGTTTTTAATTATTCCGATTTCAATCACTAAATTTCACAACTGGTTGCTCACGTGACCAGCTCAGTTTGAGCCTGCGCACGCAGTAGTCTGGCTATCAGCTTTAAACGGGCTTCATTTTTCTCCATTGAAATCCATGGGGTCGCTATGTCCATTTCTTTTACTGTCCATGGTTAAAGTATATCAATTTTTTTTTTTTTTTTTTTTTTTTTAGTAATTGGCCGATTGTTTTACTAAATAAGACCTCCTCAGCTGGGATTGTGCAGAGCCCTTTGAACATTGATTTGGACAATTTGATTACCAATAAAGTCCATTGTGTGGAGAAAAATCCTGACATGTTTTCCTCAAAAAACTTAATTTATTTTCCACTGAACAAAGAAAGACATGAACATCTTGGATGACATTGGGGTGAGTAAATTATCAGGAAATTTTTACTTTGAGGTGAACTAATCCTTTAAGGTGAAAGACCAAACGAGAGTCTAGCAACAGCTATGGGTCAGAAATATAAACAACACTACAGCATGCACATATGCACGCATGGCGCAGATGTTGTTGATGTGTGTGCGCTCTAGTCTGACGTTATCAGACAGGATTAATCATGTCAGCAGGGTTCATAGGTGTGTGTGTGTGTGTGTCCATAGAAACCCAGGTGCAAAGGAATGGAGATGGATGAATGGATTTCGCCAAGAAGACAAAAGTAAATATTTCTCCTGCCGTCAGTTTAAAATGACTCCGCACACATAGAGGCTGAGAGACATTCCTCTTCGTCCAACAAAGAGCCTGTAATCAAAACCAAAATGTTCTAAAATTTCCTGCCCAATGGTTGTGGTCAGTTCAAAAGGATTGTAAAACAAAATTACATGTAAATACGGACTTGCCTAAATCTATATTTCTGAAATTGCTTTCCACCTTCTATTGTGGCCAAACATGTTTTTTAATTACTGATCCTCACATGCAAAAGCGAACCTATTCAGAGACATATGCTTTGCTTTTTGTGTCCAGCTTGTAAACCCAGTTCTTTCAGTCCATATTTAACCATCCCACCACACTAACATGTTGAGACTGTCTACAGTTTGGTATACAGTATAAAAGAAAGTGATTGTAGTGGAATGATTAAAGCAATAGTTCACCCAAAATTAAAACCATGTCACTTACTGACCCTCATGTTGATCTAAACCCATGTTCTGCCTTTATTTCAAGGAGCACAAAAGGATTTTTAAAAATGTTAACAAGTCTTTTCCTGACCATAGTGATCTTTGAAGAGCCGAAACATGAGAATCTATTGCCATATCTCAAGTCTTTTGAATAAAAACTGAAATTTAATTCACTAAAATGGTTTTCTTCCAATGAATTGTTAACCTGAGAACCGCTATAACTGGATCGTCGCTCTTCAAAAAAATGGTCTTAATTGGCATCCATGATTCCATGAACAATCTTTAATATCCATAGAACATTTTGAATGTAAAGTTCTATGTTATTCAGACTGAGAACAAAATATATATTTTAAGACCTGGGAGTTGCATAAACCACTGTCACATTTTGATTTGTTCTGTTCATGTTATGTTCCATGTCTGTCATGTGATTCCCTGTTTGTCATGTGATCCTGCCATGTGTCTTGGCATTGGTTAATCGTCTGTTCATTGTTCACAGGTGTCCCTGGTCCTGTCATTAGTCTGTGTACTGTATTTAAGCCCTCATGTTTGCCAAGTGTCTTTGTCAACCACTGTTTTCTGTGATCTTCTGTTGTGTAAATCTATGTCCACGGGTTTTTGTTTCATGCCACGTCATGCTTTTGTTTTGATCTTGTTATGTTTTTGAGTAAATACTGCACATGGGTTCTCACTACAACTTGTCTCCAGTGGATTACAACCTTACAACCACCAAGACTAGTCTTACAGGTTAGTCATCAATTTGTTTAAGTCAGTTACATAAAAACATACGTTGGTCTATTTTGATATTGAAGACAGACCAACTGCCCTTGACCTGCTAGCAGGTCATATTAGATCTTCTTAACATAATGGCCAAGTGTATGCAACTGGCCCTTGCTCACTGAAAGGATCTTTGGGGAATCAACAAACGGACTCAAAATAATGATTAATTATTTGTATTAAAAATAAATTGTAATAAGCTTTTTCTATATTCCACCTCTTCAAAACTCTCTGTTGCTTTACAGAGGCAAATGTGATCATTCTTCTTGAGTTCCACTTCCTGACCATGTTTTTAAAAGCTCAACAGACCTTGAGTAATGACCTATATTTTAGTCTGTTCCTCAAAGAAAGTGATTGTATGACTTTGATAAATAATAACAGAATTAGTTTTTTTTAGGTTGACTGTTCCTTTAAGAATGCCAGAAACTGTTTTTTCTTCTTGTGTGTCTGTCATTATCGGCACAGTCACACTGTCTACCCATTTTTCCTTCAGTCTTTCTTTCTCTCCATGCGGTCTTTGTCTCCCCCTCCTCCTCCTCATCCTCCTCCTTTTGTCCATCTCTCTCAGGCTTCTATGAAAAACACACTGTCATTCTTGTTTTCTTTTATTCTACCAATTTTATAGTTAATAGGCTCCTATTTTCTCTGCTAAGAAGCTGTGTATTAATAATCAGGTGGACTGAGCTGTTTTTTTTTTATTATTATTTACAAAGCTGAACGAGACTGATAAAAAGAGAGAGAACAGTGTGCATAGACTGCATTTGTGTGTGCGCAAAAGAGAGACTGAATGGATGTGTTGACTCTCTTCAGATAGCCAGTAACAGCCAGTAAAAGACAAGGAAATTGGCCCAAATGGGGTATGGGTAATTTCACATCTGCTGTGTTCAATCAACCTCTATCTGGCTTTTGTGCAGGCCAGCACTCGACAAACAGGCAGGTGTGTGTTAGCATGTGTGTTTTTGGCTGTGAGTGAGAGAAGAGAGCGAGAGAGATTGCTAAGCACAATGCAGTGTGTAATACTGGAAAACAAAGCCCAGAGTTCATTAATTTGTTAACACATAAACCAAACTAGACAAACACATTCAAACAGTATCTTGGTTGAACATACTGATTATTATATACCTTCACAACTCAAAAATATAGGACATGGCTTAGGCATCCGGTGTAACTAGATGTTATACCAGAATATGGCCCATGTGGATAAAACATGAGATAATATGGGTTTTGTGGCATCTACAGAAAAATAAACTTTTTTCAGAGGCAGAGCAAGTTACTACATTTTGGTGAACAATTGCAAAGATAATCAAATATTCACTTTAAATTAACAAGCAATTTGAAATTATTAGTCCACAATGAGCAGAGATGTACGGGTCTGTAAAACAAATTAAATAATTACAGAGAAAATTCAAACTTTTATTCAGAAAGAATGCATTAAATCCATCGAAATTGACAAACAAAGATATTTGTAATGCTAATTTTTTTGTGTGTTTTAAATGTATGGCATTACATTTGTGCCAAAAAAGTGTTGATTGTACATTTATCTCTACTCTTTTACTTTTTGTGTGTGTGTGTGTGTGTTCTTATCTAATCAAGGAAAAAGCAACTCAACGTTTTTCACATTGATAATAGAAAAAAAAATGTATTGAGCACCAAATCAGCATTTTAGACTGATTTCTAAAGGATCACGTGACACTGAAGACTGGAGCAATGATGCTGAAAATAGGAATAAATTAAATTTTAAAATATATAGAAAAGTTATTGACGTTGTGAGTATATTTCACAATATTAGTTTTTATTTTGATAACATATATTTAGAATTGGTGAGAACTTAACCAAAAAAAATTGGTGAGAAAACTTCACCAAAATTTGACCCAAAATTTTCTATGGTACAGGCCTATACTTTTGTAGTCCACTGTTGACGTACAAATTAACAGTCAAACAGTAAGTTGCCATCAGAGTAAAATATCTGTAATCAAGCAATACTTGTCACAATTATTAGTGCTTTTGTTTTCCTGAGATACATTGTGTACAGCTCTTACCTCATGTTTTCCTTCATTTCAATTAATATGAGCCACTGTTGAGTAAAAACCACTTAGAATCCTGTCCCCTTCCTAAATCTCCTTAAAAAGTAGGGTTATTTTGATTTAGCTTGTTCTAGGTATCAAAAGAACTTTTCTTAACCAATTAGCACTATGCTAACATAGTAGCATAAGCTTGCTAACTGACGGATAACGGAATACAAACATTTAGACAGATTTTAGTATTATATTGCCTGTTTTAATAATTAAGAATTAATAAAGAAAGTTTATCACTTCAGCTCTGTAAGTCCTCTGCCTTCTTCTAAATTCTTACTTTCTTTCTCTGATCTATCTATTTATTAATTTATATATGCATTAAGTTGTGATGGTTTACATTTGATTTTACTGTTTGTGTATAAATGGACTAAAGGGTCGTCATGTATCACAATAATCACCTGAGAAAGACTTGGGGAATATGTGATAATGGATTATGATAACTTTCTTTTCTGTAGCAATCAGTCTTGTGTGTGTGTGCGTGTGTGTGTGCGTGCCTGCTGGGAGTCGTGTGTAAGGTGGGTGTTGGGAAAGTGGGTTTGCTCTGGCGGGAAATGGCTATTTATGTAGCTGCAAATGGAGTGACACACACACACATGCGTTTTCTCTGTTTCACACACACAGACAAGTAATGCACACTGCCCTGCAGGCATAGGCAACCTTCACTAGCCAATGTAAGCCATTGAAAGGACGGGAAGGAAGGTGTGCTGGTGTTGTACGGAGTCATGAAATGAGGTTGATGAGAAGATGGATGGATAGAAAAAAATATCAGGAAAAATACTGTCAAGAGAAAAACAGAAAGTGGTTGTTTTGAAGTGCAAGAGCATTTCAACTGCACACTTGTATTAAACAAGTAGCCCACTGTTTCTCTCAGTAGCTTCTGGCTCAAAGCTGCCTACTTCCACCCCACCTCTACTCCACACTGGCCCCCGGTCAACCCACACCTCCGCAGAACTCAACGCAGTCCATGTTCTGCTTCCATATGCAAAACGAATATGTCCTCGCAGGGTTGCACTTTATTTTATGCACCTTTAGTATAATTACCCTCTAAAATACTGAGAGTAAGGGTTTAGTTACCCAGTTAGTGTCATTACTACAATATGTAGCCTGCATATATACATACAAAACAGGACTGTAAAATAAAGTGCTATCCCTCTTGGCCAGGAAACCATTTGCACATTGCGATTTTTGCAATAAAGTGATTTGGACTAGGGATGGTCGCCACACTTTTTACTGTAATTCTGTCATCTTCTGTCACGTGATCCTTCAGAAATCATAATTGGCTAATTTGGGGAAGAAAAAAAAAGATATAGCCTACACCAATTAAGATTAGAGTCACAGAGTGACAACAGAATTTAACTTAAGTGAATGAAAGGCAATAATCAGTAATATTGATTACATATATGGTTTATTTGAATATTTAGCGTGGCATGATGCATACTATAAAACTTTTAAGATGTTAAAAATACATTCTAGTGACGTCATTACGTGACTATTTAATTTTTATTTTTACTGGGTCATTGAAACAAACTATCCAAAAGAACCTTTTGTTGAAATTCAATGGACTTCCAATCACTATTATTGAGCGAGAGACAAATTAATGATTAACTCTTGAACTAAAAAAAGGTGGAAATTTTGAAACTGTTGCACTGCTTAATGTTTTTCTGGAAACCGTGATGCATTTTTTTTTTTTACATCCTTCTTTGAATGAAAAATTCAAACGAACAGCAATTAGAAATCTTTTGTAAGATAATGTTTTTACTATGACATTTTTTTTAAAATTTATTTAATGCCTCCTTGCTGATTAAAAGTAGCCTAATAATAATTTCTTAGAAAAAATTCTTACTGACCCCAAGCTTTTGAACAGTATTTATTTATTATGTTTGTGTTTTTTAAATAGTATCTTAATACTTTTTCAGTGCTATAATATTTTAAATCCATTCCAAAGTTTCTTGCGATTTGTTTAAGTTTATATATTTGTTGCCTAAAAGCACTATACTCCCTCATTTGACCATGCGTTTTCAGTGTGACCCAGAGCAACTTCTAGTGTGAACAAACCGTTAACTTGCCTCCGATGCTTCTCAATCAGCTGAGCGGTGGAGGATTACCGCTTTTCTGGGGCGTTTGGATTGGAAAAATGCACCGAATGAGAGAACGATAGAGAGAGGATTAAGGGATGAAATTGGGTTTGGATGACTAGTTGGTGGGTGCGTAATAGTAAACTATTGCATGCTCCGTTACTGTGGGTCAATAATTAGAAAGGATATGCATGTGCTAAACGGATCTTTGGCAACAGATTCGGCATTAACGCATTTTAATGGGTTAATTGTGTTGCAGGTGCAGATCAGGACGTTTCGTTGTTTTACGGTGAGTTCAGGCGATGACAGCCCCTCTCACTGGCACACTTCCTAATGGTTTGGCAAAAAGGGGGCTTGGATGATCCAACCCTGTTATTATTTCTCGCTTTCACTAGCCGTGAGGAGTGGCCAGACAGTGATTGGAGCAATGTGAAAGGAAGTGGTTTTCCCTGGTCCACTGATCACATCAGTTAGGTCCCAGCTCATTTCCTTTGAATGTTTTTGTGTGTTTGGGAGAGTTTGGAAGTGTACGAGTGTAAGTGTATACCATAAGCTCACTGTTTCTGTCCTAAAAGGTATAATTCCCCTTATTAACTCTTCCTCTTCTCAACCTTCTCAACATGGAGTGCGTGTTCCTGTGGGCAGGGTTTATGTAAAATTTAGGGAGGAATTTTGTTTAGTTAATAACGATAGTTAAAAACGAATTCTTTAAAAAGCTGATATCTTCCTTCGGAGCACTGTAACTTTGCAGATGTTGTTTATGCTCAAACAGCAACATTACACACTAACTAAAGTTAGAAAAGTGAAATCATAATCAGCCATTAATTTAAATTAATACATTGTCTATGTAGGCTATACATTGTTGGCTAACTGCATGACTGTACATTTCTGAAATAACTAGACACAGTCACTTCTGGTAACAGATCATTCTTCTAAATTGTAATGTAGACGCATGCATTTTCTGTTAAGCTGTTTTGAAACGATATTGGGAAAAGTGCTATACAAATAAATGTGAATTGGATTTGAATTGTACAAAGAGGATGAATAAGTTGAAATGTTAGATGATTAAACTTGTGTCCATGTCCTTAAATTCGTCAATGGATATAAGTAAACAAACATTTCTATCATAAGTAAACAAGATATTTTATATTGCATCCCTGAAAAAGCAGGATTGTTTCGTTTATGCATTGTGTGTTGAGACCTGACTAATATTTTTTTGAGTTGTAAGTTGCAATGTAAGAACAGATTGTTTATTAGTATTGTGACGTGCATCTGAGTGAAACCGAATATCGCAAAGAAAAATATGTAGGATGGTGCCTTTTGTCTAATTATTTAGTTGTTGATTAGATGGGGGAAGACCTGAATGTGTACTTCGAGCCCGTTGGTACTTCATATGCACTTTTGTTGACTTGCAATGGCTGCCGCTTGCATTTGTCCGTTAAGTCCATGAGACAGTAGGGTATCCCATTGTCATTTTAGGTGTCAGAAAGGTGCTAGAGAGCGCCCACCTTCCGGTCGATATGTGCCCTCGATGCACACTTTTGCAGCAGACTTCTATCTGACTGTCAAAACTGTATAGATCTGTAAAAGTATAAATTAGTATAGATTTGTAGGAAGCCCTTTTTTAGAAAAAAAGATGGGGTGAATTTATATTTCATGCTGACTTTAAAACTTTTCAGACTAATGCTTCCCATTGAGTGCAAAGTTTACAAAAGAGTTGGCTATAAGTTATAAGTATTGTAAGAAATAGGCCTACGTTTTTTTCTTTGTCTAATTATGTTGCATTTAAAATGCATTAGTATTCAATTAACTTTGGTTCCGTATTCAGATCACTTGAGTCATATGACCCTTCAGCTGCCTTTACATGATTAATCAATGAGAAAAAGATTTGTGTTTGCTGATGCAACTGTGAGTGCATGAATTTTCAGTGAAATGTAAATGGGTTTGTGCATGTATATGTCCATTATATGTAAACTGTGTGCATGTAAGTGTCAGTTTGTTTTCTGTTGGTGTGCTGTAGTTCAAATGTGCTTTTGTGTGGGTGGATTAGGTAAAGCCACTCAGCTGCGCATCTAGTCAAGGACTCTTATCATTTGAGTATCTCACTAAAGGTGAATCATACCTGGGTGACATTCAGCCTCTCTCCTCTGGTCTGGGTCATTTTAAGAGCCTCTCTCCACCATCACATCTTTCAGAAGCTTCACTTATGATCACCCTTAAGGGATGTTAGTATCAACATCCAGCACTACATCAGTTTTGTGTTATAGTCTGGATGGACCATTAATTCAATTTTAGTTTCAGTTACAATTTTGGGTCCTATACTTTTAATATAGGTTATTTTAACTATGGTTTAACATTTACCTTAATAATTAGTTAAAGGAGTAGTTCACTTTAAAAAAAAAAAAAAAACCTTTTTGCTGATAATTTACTCACCACCGTGTCATCCCAACACATTCTTTTCCGTGTCTTTCTTTCTTCAGTCGAAAAGAAATTAAGGTGTTTGATTAAAATATTCGATTTTCTCCTAATGGACTTCATTGGGTACCAGACGGTTCCAGGTCCAAATGAGAGTTTCAGTGCATCTTCAAAGGGCTTTAAAGGACACCAGACGATGAATAAGGGTCTTATCTAGCGAAAAGATCAGTCATTTCAAAAATAAATAAAGTTTGAGCAAACAAAATGACTCAAAAAGATTTGTTCATTTTGATGAACAAGTTCGAACAGGAGAGTCACGAACACGCATCACAGAGCAGAGCAAGGTGAGCGTTTGTGCTTATAAAACTTAAAGTTTTTTATTTATTTTTGAAATGACGATCGTTTCGCTAGATAAGTACCTTATTCATTGTCTGGTGTCTTTTAAAGCCCTTTGAAGATGCACTGAAACTCTCATTTGGACCCTGAACCATCTGGTACTCAGTGAAGTCCATAATATGGAGAAATCCTGGAATGTTTTCTTGAAAAAATGCACAATTGTTGCATGATTTTATATTTACTTTAAAATACCTGTAATTTTGTCTGTATCCCTTTCTGTAACTGCATCTATAATTACACTTACACACTAACCATACCCCTATCCCACCTCAATAGCAGAGAAAGTGTTTTACAATACAATAAGAACACAAGACATTGTACTTATTTTATTGATGCAAGTACATAGAGATTAAAGACACCTAATATAAAGTGAAAGTGTGACCCAATTTTGGCCTCCAAATGATTACATAAACAAGATGATCAAGATTATTTTTGTGTCATATTCTGTTATATTAGTTTATTGCAGTGTATACTCAATCTTTTATTTTTATAAACTTTTTTTATTATTTGTTTTTATTTTATTTATTTTTATATTATTTAAGTGTATGTCATTTTTACATTCATTCTTTACCCAGATTAATCATTTTTAAAGGAAATCCATTGTTAAGAAAGCAATGAATAATGATTCTAACTGATGAATTCTATTGACTCGTCTCAAGGCAGACCACCTGAATGAATTTGAGCAACAATGAATATAAAACTTGGAAAGAATTTAATATGTAATTGGTTTTGTGTGTGTAAATTTTTGTGTGTGTAAATTATTCTTTTTTTTACCCACTCCTACAGCCATATCATCACCAGCACAACAATGACTCACTTCACAGTTCATGCTGGTAACATTGACTATAGCAAACTAAAGGGATTTACTTTGCTCATACAATTTATATTCAGTTGATGTGTGTGGATGTTTTGGTAGCAATGTAAGGAACAAAAAGCTTGTATTATGTAATTGTGGACTGAATTAAAGAGCCCCTATCATGGATTTTTGAAAATGACTGTTCATGTAGTGTGGAATATAGCTCTAAGGGAATGAAAACATCCTGCAAAGATTTATATCTGAAAGTGCACCGTATATAAAGTTATTGTCTTTCCAAAGTGAGAGTCGACTCTGAGTCTATGAAATGAATTGTTTTTGAAAACGAGTCATTTGCTGTTTCGTAGTGACGTAGATACGAAACATAAGCATATTGGCCACGCCCAGTTACTGCGCGTGCAGACGGAAGTGTAAACTTGAAGTCTAGAACACTTTAGCTGCATCATGTTGAGAAGACGCTGCGTTCGACAATGCAAAGATGGTTCAGCCACTTTGTTTTCATTTACCGGGGACGAGCATGTGAAGAATCGGTGGTTAGAGTTCATATTTGCAACGATACCACAATAGTATAGCCCGATTGTGTTCTCGTCATTTTAATGACGAATCGTTCAAAAACATAAATGAATTCAAATGTGGATTCGCAAGCCGGTTGATCCTGAAGGAGGTCTCAGTACCCAGTGTATATGGATCAGCTTCCTTCTCCGAATCACAACCTGTAAGTATTATTAATAATTGTTGCTTTTATGGGTTTTGTAGCGTCGGGGCGCGAGGAAGGAAGGCGCAATAAGTGTGTGTGTGTGTGTGTAAGTTACGCTCAGCGCAGCTTCTAAGTCTCCAATGTCATTTTTTTAAATATGTGAAATGTTTGTCGCTGTTATTGGAGTCGTCATAAAGAATAGTGCGTCTTGTAGTATTGCAGTGCTTTATGTTTATGCGTTGGGCTAACAAACAATAACTGACTGGGTCATCTGACCAATCACCGTCAATTAGCGTCACACAAAGGAATGGTTTGGAAAAATGAGTCGTTGTACGAATCATTTGGGAGTCGGTGAGCAAATCAGGTAAAAATAAATGCATATTATAAGACAACAAAAGTGTTTTTTGTCATTGCATTTATGTAAAACTGTTGTTGGGGACTCCCAGAACAATGTTAGGAACATTTTAAATGCCATAATAGGTGCCCTTTAATGAATCTGTATATAGCCTATTTAAAATGGACAAAGTGATCACAGAGGGTCCTTGGAATTAAGGATGGGTGACCTTTGTTCTATTAGTATCCTGAATGATAAATCAGTTGAGAAATAATGTAGTGCATGAGGGAATAAAAATACATGAGAGAGTGAGCGGCAATTACATTGTGTTTAAAAGAAAAACTGATACCATGATGACAATATTGATGCATTTTTGACATGCATTGCACCTCATATCTTGCTGATTAAAGAAATTATGCACTTGTTTAAAGCGATAACTGCAGCTGAAAGGGCCCTGTATTCATTCATGAGACGTTCGCTGGGGTGTGAAGGTGACCAGGGTCTTTCGATTACACTCTGTACACCTTAATGGTTTATTGATTAAATACAAAATAATTAAGAGCCACACGGTCAGTGAAATGAATGGACTGGAGTCTATTGGCTTGAGGATAGCTCTCAAGAACATTTTACAAACCAAATGCTCTTCATCTAAGAGTCAGATTTGTTTGAAGTTTTTATTTACTACATACAGTCTCTCACACCAGGGAAATAGATCCCATAAGGTTACAATTTCAAAGAAGCTTCATTGACATAGTAAACATGGGTTTATATACAATGTTAGATCATATCAACACATGACGCATTGTAACCTGTGTTGTAAGGATGCATTTGACACAGGTTACCTTGAACAAATATGTTTAATTGAGAGGAAAACGTAAAGAATACAGAATGGCTCAGCGCATTCAGCCTCTGTACAACTCGACTTCTGGGCTCCAGGAGAAACTCCAAAACATGGTCTTGAAGGACCATACCCCCAAACCATTACACCATATACAGTATATACCAATTTTTTTTCAGTCTATGGTATATTCCGTGACTGTATTGTATTCATATATACATATGTATAAATTTAGCCCAGTAATAATAAAAGTACATTTTTCCATTACATGAAAAAACCCACCCCTAGGACAAGAAAAAACAAACTGATTTGTTAGCCAGACGGTCGCTTCCTGTCTAAGTGGGTGATTATTATCATATGTGCTGCTAAAGGAAAGTCTTTGTCGTGGTTTGCAAAGTGGAAGTAAAAGAGTCTCTAATGTGTGTGTAATTAGGTCATAATGACAATAAGTGTAGTTCTCTTTCCACCTCATTTTGTGTTCAGGAGCACAGACTTGTTTTAAGGCAAGAGATAAACCTTTTTTCTGTTCACTGTAAATTTTGGGCTATTTTTCTTTCATATCAATTAATCAATTTATTTGTTGAGCACATTTAAACACAAGTTGACCAAAATGCTTTACATGTCTAAAAATGACTCAAATACACAACAACACTCAGTGTCTCAAAATCTATAGTATGCCACAGTGTTTTCAGCATAGATTTAAAACACAACAAAATAGATTTAAGACTACACGGTTTTTTTAACACTCAGACATAAAGCAACATAGTGCAGTGAGCAATCTTGTAAATCCATAATTCTAGACCATATACACCCAAAATAATACACATTTTAGGGTTTATTTTATAAGTATTTCGTAGTATTTTGATGAAATGAAAGGTTGAGAATGGGCTAATTTTATTACTCTACATCTATATGTGGTATCCTATTGTCACAGAGCGCGCGGCTGTCACAGAGCGCGCGCCTTCACCTCTCTCCGGTCTCACCCTCTCCTTGTCATCTGAGTTCACGCTGCATGTTACTACATGTTTCTTCGACGTTTCATGTCAGTGATTCCTAGTTTCCTTACCAGAGCCTGGCATAACTAGAAAGTAAATTAAAAAAAACACTATATCTTGATTTTTCAAGATAATCAATTTTTCAAGATTTTCAATTTATATTTATTTCTTTTGTCTTATTTAAAATATTTTTGGCCCCCTTGGAAGTTAGTTGAGTCCCCCTAGTGGGCCCCAGGCCCCTGGTTGACCACAGCTGCTTTTTTTTTTTTATAAGCTTTATGATCTCATGATCAGATGCAGTTCATAACCTAACTCAAGTGTCTAAGTAGTTGTATCTCAGAACAGGGTGGATGGAGATCAAAATGAGGAGAGTTAGAGGGTGATGGGGGGCCAGATTGGTTGCAAGTGTTTACAAGGATTCTGGTCTGCTGGAACAAACAGTTAGTTAACTTGTATGTGTGGTTATGTGCTCAAACTGGAGACAGGGATCTTTGCAGTGACTTTAAGCATGAGGAAAATTAATCATCTCCCTCTCTCTCTCTTTCTAAGAGATGTAATGGAGGGTGCATTCCATCAGTTTGCTCTCTCGTTGATTTACACCTCTCTGAAAAAGGAAGCTGAGAAATTACATGGGATTGAAGGAGAGTGAAGATTGCTAGAAAATTGGTTGGAGAGGATAAAGGAATGATAAAAGAGATGCGTCATTTTCTGTGGTCTCAACAAAATGTATTTTATTAATCTACCAAGCATTTACAACCAACAGTGCATGCATTGCTATAACTACATATTAATTTCACTTCAATTTATTTTTTATTTACCAGTGTAAGTTGATTTTGGATATTTAATTGTGCATATTATATAATATTGTCCTTCCCCTTTTTTATTTCCCTATTTATTTGGATTACCCTGGTCTTCGTCAAAAGTTAATCTTTAAAAATGGTCTTTTTATTATACTCTTGAATGTAATGTTAGCAAATCTCAAAATAAATCGTACGTTTTTGTAATGTACATTTTTGATGTTGTGGTGATTAAATTCACTTGCAGCATTTAAAATGACTGATTGTAGTCTGGGCTGTTTTAACACAAGTTTGGGTCAAATATACGTCAGCAGATTAGCTTTTAAAGCTAAGTTTATACTATTAAATGTAATTTGAGTTGTGCCAACTTATTCGGGTTTACAGTGCACTTCATAGATTTAAGTTATAGTAACTAATTAGTACTATTAACTTTATTTACCCAATTTATCTTAACAATAAGTTATTGAGTTACTTGGAAACAAATCAAATATTTTTTTTTATGCTTAAAGGGGTCATGAACTGGCTTTTTAAATGTTATTATATTGTTGTCTGAGGTCAACTTATAACGTTCGCTTGGTTTTTGCATTCAAAAACATCAAAATGAACAAGTAATAGGCTATTTTGTACCCTGGTTGTGAGCCTACCTAAAAAACAGTCGGTTTTTATGGGCGTGTCGCACTGAAGACTTGGAAGTAAACACCCACTGCTGCGAGTGGAGAACAGTTTTGCATATTATAATGAGTTTAACTCACCCGTCCGTGCACGTGGGGGAAAACGTCCTATGTTGTCAAATGGCAACCGGATTCGCCCATATATGTTCAACCCAGAGTCCGTGTGTTGCACAATATTCCTGTCAGATCCAATATAGACGGCACAGCACCGTTCTTTACTCTTAATCGGTCTGCAAATCCAGTCTTGTTGACAAAACAATCCTCAGTGAAATGAAGCGAACAGACGACGATTTTTTACCTCATCAGCTGGAACGTCATTAAAAATAAATTATCCATGCAGTCCTATTGGAATCCACAGGAAGTTTATGCAGCGACTGTCTTGCACAACCAGGCACTGCACAATATTCTGTATTGCTCGGTAGATCCAGTTTGTCATCGCGAGGTAAGCATGTACATGTATGATACTTATGTGTGTAATGCGTGAATCGGTGGGCGGGGCTAAACCTGCCGTGGTGAAGCAGGCGTTGATCATCTTCTGTGGGGGTGGTGTTTTATCCTCTTTGTCGTCATAGTTACCCACTTTTAAAAACGAGTTGTTTTTAGAGGCTGTGTCAATAAAAGCTTTTATTGGACTAACAAGGATGTTTTCAGTTCTGAAACTTACAGGATATTCTTATAATATGATGACCTCTTAGATGTCAAAAGCTCAAGGAAAATTTGATTTCTCAGTTCATCACCCCTTTAAATTGTTTGAGTTAATAAACTTAAATGATTTAAGGCAATCGGTTTCCTCAAATGGTTTGAGTTGAACTAACTCATCAGGTTTTACAGTGTGGACAAACCCAAATGTTGGGTTAAAAATGTAATTAAAAAATTTAACCCAATGGCTGGGTTTTCCATTTTTGACCCAAAGTTGTGTTAAAACAGCCCAGCAATTTTTTTTTAATGTATTTAAACAAAAGCATATAATTTGAATATCCATTCATTAGTCGTCAACCATTACATTTACAATAATACAGTATATAATGTTGAATTTACAAAGGAGAATAAAGATGTAACAGAAAAATGTAAGTGATGAAGTTTTATGATGTTGTGGAAATTTTTGATTTTCATTGATTTTCAATGGACATTGCAAAGGAACGTCATGGTTTTATCATTTGCAGATGTGAGAAGGAGGAACTTCTCTGAAATTCATGTTGTTTAATTATACACCTGAAGTGTGTGAGCGAGACAAGAAAACACTAGTTTAGGGGGGCTTAAAGGATCAGCTAGCGATAAATCAAAGCTAGCAGTAGTGGAAAACTGCAGGAAAAAGGACCTTGAAGAGGTCCTTGTGTCTCAGTGTCTCATTCACTCCACAGGTTAACTTTGTTGGCGACTGGGCCTATTCTTTCAAGAATAAATATGTACATATTTTTTTATAAATTTGATTCTGAGTTTTCTCTTGCGTGCGATGATTAACAGAATTTATGCCACAACAATGGACGGATAACAATCCTTTAGTTTCCAACAACTTTCAGAAAGCATAGAAAAACACATTCAGATGTGTAGAAGAGAACAGTTTTTTTTTCTCCCATCCATAGAGCTTTTATATCAAACTAATATAACACCTTTGTTCAACCCAGACAGCGTTGGACTTCAGCTTCTATTGTCTTTGTCTTGTTCTTTCACTTTTCCTTCAATCCATTAAATTTAATCTCTACACAGTCCATAAAAAGGCTCCATTCAACTCTAAATTTGAAAGTCCCCACTGTTTGAAAGCATGATGTGCACTTTACTGTCAGTTACCATAGAAACCAGGTGATTCAAATGGAAACTGCGGATTGGGTTTGAAAGCCAATACTGATTGGATATGTTTTGATTTTGCTGACATTGTGCAGTTAGGTGGGGTCTAATATTCTGTTTCGTCCTGCTCCACAGTGGGACTTTTGGTTTTGGTTGGATGCTTGTTGTTGGTTGATGAGAGCGTCAAAGTAGAGAAAAGTGAAGCTCTAAGTTTGTTTATAAGAGCATTCATCAAGTGCTGAAAGCGAACAATGAGCAAACAAAAAAACAGCTACGAAAATTCTACCACGATCCAAAAGCATTCAAATATTTATCCTCAAAAGATACCAGAGGCAAAACCAAAAGCAGTATAAAAAGTAATAATAATAGTATAAATAGAGCTTTAGATTTGCCCAATTATGACTTATCCAGTTGTAGAAAGACCAAATAAAGAAACCCACAACCTCTTTGTTGTTTAATCTACATTTTAACATGGACATCTGAAGTAATTTTTGTAGCTACTACTCTTTCTTTGTCTGCAAAGGCAAGAATAAAGAAAGTTCTTGATGAGCTCTGATAAGGTTGATAGCCAATCAATAATAATTTCAGTAAGCATTGTTTAAGAGTAGGCCCACCCACAATATGAAGATTACAAATTAATCTCGGTAGGCAGACCTCAACAAAATTACCCGAATCTGATTAATGACAATATTGACAGCATGATGATTATAGCAGTTATGACAAATATCATTTTCAGCAGCTCAATTTAAAACCGTTGTCACTGTGGTCATTAAACACAGACAAATCAGTGGCACACATGCAGCAGTTGGGCAGGGTGAGTCCTAATGTATGTGTGGGGATAGTCTTTGTAATCGTCACACTCTTCAGCTTATCTTGCTGTCCTTGTGGTGGGAATTTTGGGGAAGCCGTGGCATACTGACTCCATGTGCATTGGGATGTGTTGATGGGTTTACATTTAGTGCATTTAATTTATGACCACCCAGGTTAGCATGTGGAAAAGTTTGTGACTAGATCCATTCGAATGACGGCAAGTTCCATAATTCTGCGTATGCGTCATCAACCTACGCTTTTATTATTTTAAGAGGTTAGTGACCCCTAGCGGTGAAAAAAAAATCAAGCGAGGAATCACGGTGAGCGCCTCTACATCTCTAGCCTGACTACGTCAGACTTCCTACTTCCGCTAATTTATTTTCGCTCCTGTAGTCGGTCTACGAAGCAAAGTGAAGTAGCAGAGTCTGGTATTACCAGCTACATCACAGTAATTAGTTGACTAATATCCTCCCATGTCAGTAGGCTGCGAAGTCTGAACTAAACTAATCCACTTGGATAGGACCGTTTTTATTCAAACCTGAATTGAAATGAACTTGATACTTCCTTGTTTTGGTGATCAATTAGAACGTATTACCACTATCTCACGACCAATTCGTACGAATTCGACGCATGATTAAAAAGTGTCTAATTCGTACGACCTCGTACGATTTGTCTAAACCCACGTGATGGTTGGGTTTAGGGGCGGGGTAAGGGGTAGGTCATTCGTACGAATTCATACGAATTGGCCAATTCGTAAAATATGTAGGCCTACGATTTAGCAAAATCGTATTAATTCGTACGAGTGAGGTCGTATGAATTGTTACGAATTAGCCACTTTTTAATCATTCGTCGAATTAGTACGACTTGGTCCTGTGACAAGCAGGCTAAACCTTCATGTTTTTTTTTTTGTTGTTGTTTTTTTTTACTTTGAGGACAGTGAGACCCACCTACGACCTCGACCACACTAAGAGAGGAAAGGTACCAATGGGATATGCACGGCGGTATTTCCGGTGAAGGTCTAAGGATGTTCGATAACTTGCTCGAGTCCAATGCAATACCGAGAATTTATATTGAATTTTATACTCCATGGTTATACTAAAGAAACGTTAACAGACAAAACACACCCTAGTTGTGTTTATGCTTCTTTTAAAAATTATATTAATGAACATAAAGTTACATCTAAACGTATGAGAGTTTCGTTTCAAAGACGGGAGGACAGTAAATTTTGAAGACTCTGCTATAATCCCGTTTTCCTCGGGTTTTCCTCCGTTTTAATCTCCCCAACCGAAACTGAAGAGCATCCTTGCGTCAAGTGGAATTTATGCGTGCATAGCCTATTGGTCCAAAAGGGAATGAGGTCAGGAGATAGAAAGGTCGAACACTTGTTTAAAACTTGAGATTTCGATAAACCATGTTTTATTTTATAGTACCTTCATCTAATTTTTGCTTGATGTTAATCGCAAAAGTCTTCAATCTAGAAGCGGATCTGGCTGGGGAAAAAGTAACTGGACAAAAACGGAGAAAGGGGAGTTATGACTCATTTTAAAAGACCACCACCACACACCACTACTCTCTAGCTGCAATATTGTGTGATCGTATTTAAGAAAGGAGAGAAGTCTGAAAGTTTCCCTGAGGAAGAGAGCTTTCACGCGCGCCGCCGTTAGTGTGAATGACACGCGCTTTCCTGGAGAGCCGTTTGTTTGTGACGCACGGGTGAGACAGTTGAGCTGCGCGAGCCGCGAGGTGCTCAGTCAGTATCGGTTCAGCTCAGCTCAGCTCAGCTTGGGAACACCAGGGAGCGCGAAGTAGCCTACGGTAGTAATGTTGGGCTCGGACTCGGAGGACCACGGAGAGACTCGCAAACGCAACGGTACGGGTAAGCACCCCTTTCATTCATTCGCTACACTTTAATAATGCCTCTCAGTTTAGATTGAAACTGTTGGTGTGGGACCAAACCGAATGGAGTATAAGTTTGGATGCGCGAGTGACAGTCTGACGAACTTAATCATATTTGTGTCAAATGCAGACTGTGATGAACTTGTATCGCAGGAATGTAGAAACAATGTATAAAAAGTACACCAATACTGGTAACTGTGGAAGGAATTTTTGGGGGATTTTTTTGTCGTTCCTTCGACGAGAGCTCTGTGATAAAGAATTGCAATACTCTGCTGTCAAAACAGGCAATATTCCCCTGGCATCCTACAAATGGATGAAACTTCGGGTGAGTGCACAATCTCATTGCTTCAGAGAAATATTACCCCGTCATGATGAATGTGCTTTGACATTTATGATTTATCATATTTTTCGGTTATAATTTAAACGGTTTTAACTTAAACTTGAACTTAAACGGTTAACACATTAATTCCAGTAATTTGGCATATTTATTTTGTTAGTGTGCTGCATATCTGATGAACCTGCTCAAGATGACCCACCTTTGGTTTAAACTCTTAAAAAAGACGCATATCAGGTAGAAAACAAAGCAGGCACTTCTAGTAAATGTTCTGAAAATGGGTGTTGCACAATCTGTCCTGGATGTTCTACCACCATTGTGAGACGGGACTAACCCACAACCTTACCTCAAATCCAAACATGACAAGGATGCATACAGTGCGGGTTGGTCATCATGAGAGTGAGAGTAAGTTAGATTCACTGATGTGGTCTGACTCATTGCTTGCAGTTGCATGTTTTCTTTCTTTACTTGGGATGAATCGTCTAGGAGCAAAAACATTTAGTCGGATGGATTTAAATGCGATCACCTTCTTCTGATTTGCTTATGTCCTCTTTGACATATTGTGTATTTGGTTGATGTGCTCTCAGTCTTTGCTTTTGATTATATTTAGGTGAATTATTTTGGATTATGTTCATTTCTATGGAGATGCTGAGGTCTTAATGCATCCCATTTACATTTCAAATCATTCATTCACTTATTATCTTTAATTCATAATTTGAAATTGCTGAACACCCATTTTCCACATTTCACAGTGGGAGAGTGAAAGCATCGCATAGCAGGTGTGCGGATCAGAAATGCTCGTCTGTCTCTTGAGGCAATATGGGAGATGATGCATAGAATCAGCCAGTTGAGTTTATTTGTTCACTCTGAAGGGTTTGACCATTTTAAATTGGTTTTGAAAACATTTTAATTATGCATGAAACATGTAAAGGTGGGTTGCAGTGTCTGTCACAGACATATTGAACATAAAAAGCTGTGTTACTTATCAAGATGTAAACTGCTTACACTTTAAAGAAATGCTTGGGGTTTTTCAAGCACATACATTTTGAAGAACACAATAACTCTAAATAACATAATGCACCTCTTTTCCACGAGCTGTGTGCCGTGAATGCCACATTTTGATCTAAGAGAGGAAGTGCTTCATTCTAGGCTCAAGGCTTTTGCTTCTGGGTGAACACTAAGATGATTTAAGGATCTTTGCTCAGCATTAAAGGGGTCATGAACTGCATTGTTTTAATCATTTTTCCTGGTGCATTTACTATGATTTTTACATTTTTACAGGCAAATTTTTTCTATACTGATTTTATCCTCTGATTTGAATGCTATGTGAGACTTCAGTGTAAACGCCCACTCCTGTGATTGGCTGATATCTTTGCAAATGAAATAATTATTACAAGCGGAACCCTCTCAAACTTTTAGCATGCTTTTACTATTACAGCTCTCAAGGTTAACTAATTGAGTAAAGAGTTGATTAATGTGATTTAAGTCTTGACGTGTTGATCTATGACAATTTTGGTGGATGAAAGGTTACAGTGAACATTGCAGCTGATCACAGACATGTCAGCATGAATGTGATCTTGTTGTCGTTGAACTCGATTTCTGCACACTAACGACTGCTTTCATCATTCAAAACTAACAGTGGAAACACAATGTAAATAAGATGTTCGTTGATCGCGGCGTATGTCGAATTGAATCACAGTTTAAATAACAGATTATTTTCATTTTACTAAGAGAAACAATGTGAAGACCATTCACATTAGACCGTCAAGTCACTCACTGGTTTGATTTACTGGCACATAAACAAAAATCATCTGACTGTACATGAATCATTACATATCAGAAATCACTGGTCACAGATCAGGCATTAGAAGTAACAGTTACTTACTTACATGTTGTGGCATTACTGCCAACTCTATCGTAAAAGTCTGTTTACAAAGTCAAAATCTGTCAAAATTGCGACTGTTTTACCGCATAAAAATAACTAATGCTCAACGGAGACATTCACATTGTTGAAAATAATTAAAATACAGTTTTCACATTCCTAGTATTAGGATCTTTTGGAAGTTAATGTTATTTCTGGTCCATCTTGTATAGCTCTCCTCTCGTCATCTCAAAAGTTGCGACGATGAATGCGTTGATTTTCTTCTGCAAAGGTGGTCTTTCAATGACTATCTTAAAGAGGCACATTCCAGGACGAGTCGTTCGCTGGGCTTGGTAACAAGAAAAAGTGTTGTTGTTGTTTTTTTTGCACTAACAAGGAAGTTTTCAGATAATACAATTATTTAGCACTTGTATGTAAAAAGCTCAAGGAAAATTTGATTTCTCAGTTCATGGCCCCTTTTATTTAACAAACCACTTGACGTTTACTGAATGTTGATAAACTTCTTGTGTTCCTGAACAACCTCTGCGGCAGGCGGCGCAAACAAATAAATTACACCGGGAAGAAATGCGCTCAGCTGGGGCAAGATGATGTTGTTTATGCACTGCTCTTTCTGCAGCGATTGTGACTATGCACCTCGCTTTCTCCTCTTCTGTAAATCAGTCCAGCAACTGGTCTCAGTTAGAAAACACGAACAGAACTCATTTATGAATACAAATATGATTTTTGATTTGTTGGCAAGGGGTTGTATAAGTCCAGTTTCAAATAAGTATACGGACCACACAAGTGAGTATGCCAGCTATTATAGCGTGAAGCGGCAGCAGTTTATTCTGTTTGCAGTACAGGCTTGAAAGGCTGGATTTTCTCACATTCTCCTCCACCAATCATTGTATTACTTTGGAGATCTAATAACAGACTCCTATATTTTGGCAATATATCAGTGATTAGCTTATTTATATTTTGACATTCTGCCTGTGTCTCTTTTAAAAGCATTTAGTTTAGATGCAGTACATCTATCTCATCTTTTTTCAAGTAAAACTGAAAGGTGCAGTGCATCAACAAATATTACACTCTGAACTGATCGTTCTCTTATTTGCCGGGACAGTAATTCACCAGACGTCTACAACAGCTGTAACATAAAATTTCTGCACATTTAATAGAAAAATGGAACCAGTGCCATACAGTACTTAATGCTTGCCAATGTTTCATTTTTAGATATTACACGGATAATTGCTTTAATGGGGCAGTAAGCGATTTCTGTGAAACTGTTTGAAAACAACCCAAACAAACACACCCCTCCTTTTCTCCACCCCCAAAAATGAATGAACTTGCGCAAAAATCGCATGCCTTTTTATCGTAGCTGTATTTAAGCAAAATAATTCTTCTCGAAAAATAAAGTGAAGATGATGAACGAACGATAAAGAGCAGTAAGAAATGAACATATAGTACATGATGAGTATATTCAAGCAAGAGTTCTTTGTTAGGCACCTTCAATACAGCAACTCACAATGAGTACATTTACTCACACTTTCTTATCCTGATTATGCTTAATAAGCAAACAAAGCATGCACATGATAATGTAAATGCGTTAACTTGTTTTTAATTGACTTTATGCGTAAACCAATCACCCCTATGCTGATTTCGCCCAGCATAGATGCATCAACCTGCTTTATTGAAGCGTGCATGTGTGACAGGAAAGCGTCCTTACTGTGAATTTAAGCATCTCCAGACAGAGCGAGTGTTTTGCAGTAAGGGTGGAGGAAATGTATTGCAAACTCACTCTTTCTAAAAAATTGTGCTCATCACGTGCAGCAGAAGAAGTGGTACAGTCAAAATTCTGCATCTGTAACTGCATGAGAGGATAAAATATAAGTTATAAGTTTACCTGATTTTACCTGCTGACATTTTGGAATACTCTTCTTCGGTATTTAATGCTTTATTTGCAACGCATTCTCACCCCAAGGCGTCACCTTTGACCATGGTTCAATATTTGACGTTTTAGGCGCCCTTTAGCGTCACTTACATGACGCGATCCTACGGCGTCATCTAACTGACGGTAAAGGAAAGCGTCAGTTAGAGGACGCGGTTAGGTTTAGGTGTGGGGTGGGGGTAGGGTACACGCGGTCATAGGGCGTCATCTAACTGACGCTAAAGGGCGCCTAAAGCGTCAGATATTGAAGCATGTCCAAATGCTTCCCAAGGCGTCAGTTAAGTGACGCCTTGGGGGTGAGAATGGGCTGTTATTTAACATTACAATTCACAACTGACATTACATAAATGATCATTTCGAAATACTGAGCAAATCAATTAAACTTTGAATTCACTACCGGGAAATAACCTGATTTAGTCTTAACCCATTTTACTTGCAATTTTGGGTTATTGGTTTGCATGTAAACCCAAACAACAAATTTCAATAATTTCAATAATTTTTGTGAGTTATCAGTGTACTGGTGTGTATGTAAACATGCTCAATGACACTCAATACGGTCCTCCTGTTACTATACAACAACAACATCTTGGTTCTGTGAAACATAGCAAAATCTGTGTTTCGCATATATAAAGCAGAAACAAGGCAACTGTACGTATAGCTATATAATTACACGTTTTTTTTTTCTTTTACTATTTTTATTAGCCTTTTCTGATTGAGCGAAGACTAATGAACCGGTTTACAGTTATTTGAGTCCAACATCTACTCTGGGAAAGTTGCCAGTATAACTGCATGCATTATTTACTTTCTCTCTCAGTATAGGTAAAAATGGTGTTGAATGAGATTTCTATCAATGAACTGCTCTTTCTGAACCCATTCAACTTCAGATTACAGTGCAGTTCCTTTGTCTCACTTTTTTTTCCTCACATTTGCTGAAAACAACACCTGACAGAGTTTTGATGTGTAAATAAACAAAAGGAGGGCTGTTTACATTTATCTCTTTATTTTTCAGTATGTTAATAATTAATAAACTGTCCAAAAGGCAAAAAAGCTTTAAGAGCTAGAGTAATGATGTGGTTTGATTTAATATTTCACTTTATATTTATTTTTCTTTAACATTAATTTGATAACATGCATGATTCAAAAGGTATGGATGATAGAGCCAGACCGATATATCGGCAGGCCGATATTATCGGCCGATATTAGGCAGTTATAATGGCCGATAAATTAATATTTCAATAAATAAAATAAAAATGGACGAAACACGCTTGAACCAAGTCATAATTGTGGTAGTTTGTCCACCAGAGGGCCTTCTACACCGTCCCTGTTGGCAACAATCGTTGAGTTGGTCACGAGACATACATTGCTTGAATAACAATTAAAAGAACATCGGCATCAGTTCTCTTAACTCAAATAAGCATGACAAAATTTGTGACTATCATGTCCAGTTTTGCTGCTGTTAAATAAGCCGACTAGCTAACCACAAAGCTAGCTAATGCCACTATTATCAGTCTGTTCTGTTGTGACAATAAAAGAAACAAGTTTCTTTTTAAAATGCATTATCATCTTATTTTAGTTAACTCATAAATAACTACAAATAACTAATGTTAGGGAAATCTGTTAATGTTTTGTTGCGCGTTTCTGGAAAAAAAAAAAAAATATCGGAATATCGGATTTTAAAACCAACAAATATTTGTATCGGTATTGGCCTTCAAAATCCTTTAACGGTCGGGCTCTAATACATGATTAAATTGACTCGATTGTTGATCAAGAATGAATGCAAATTTCCCAAGCTAGGCCTACATTATGTGAATATTAGAATTTCTGGTATAGAATAGAAACATGTAAGCTTCCATTTCTACTTGCACGCATGAGAGACTGATGAGAACTTTAATTATAGACAGAAAGTAGTATGTGTATGTGTGTTTAGTTGTGTGGATCTGTTTCTAAGCTTTGAAGGGCATGAGGGTGATGACACCTGTCGGGTAATAGCTGCACTGGAATGTAAACTGTTGGGCTGAATGCTTTGCTTTGAAATGTAGGATTTTCTCTCTGTTCTCAGCTCATCACTCTCTCTTAATCATTCATGACCTCTTCAATCATTCTATTTTCATGGCAGTGAGTGAGCTGGTGATGGAGAGAGATGAAAGGAGAGAAACAAACAGAAAATGAATTCTTTGCAATTGCAATATAAATTTAGGTTTAGAGTACACAATAGCAGCACACACATTGCATTTGAACATTAACTTGTATGTTTTGTCATTTAGCAGATGCAACCAACAAATTAAGAATAACGCGACAATATTTGCAGTACACAATGCCAAGTTCCAAGTATGAGAGTAGTTCACAAGCTTGAGCAGAAGGGACATGCAGAAATTAGAGATAGGAAGAAACGGTTGTATTTCATTTATTTAAAAAAAAGACTATTTATGACTACATGGCCTATATTGTTTAACCATCGATCCACCTTGTGAAATAAAACTTTTACTTTTTTGGAGTTTCAGTGCACTATGCAGACATATTTAATTATAAAGACCAGAAAGGGGGTTTAAAATAGTCTGGACAGTTTTTGGTGTAGATGGATTTCTAGGAGGAAAAAAATCGAACACTCCAGAAGAATAGACTATGATGGACCCTTTAACACCTTTTGATGCCATTGTGTCATTCAAACTGCGTATTTTTTCTTCATTTATATTTTACAATTACTATCTCTGCTTTCCTACAACATTTCAAATAGCATCAATAAATCGACTCAGCTGTTACTCGGCTAAACCAAGAAATTTAAGCAGGCAGTTTATTGGACGTTCCTTTTTTAAATGAGCCGACAGACATGTGACAATCAGACATGACATGATAATACAAAAGCGTTGAAAGTTAACCCTCTTCCATGTACTTTGGTTTGTCCTAACCAGCCACAACAAGCTGTTGAGTTTATTTATTTATTTATTTCCTGCGAGAGCCTGTTCAGTAGCACTACCCACATGCTTTCACATCTCATTAAAAATCCCACTTCAGATAACTGAATATTAAATGTAGTTTAAAATAGGTCATTGTGCCACGTCGCACAGAATATTCTCTTTCAGTGTAGACAGACAAATTGGTTGTCACTGGAACGTGGTTTGGACACAGTGTAGTATGTGCACACGTGTTATATCTACACCCTGTCCTGGTGGCTTTCATCACTTCAGCAGACAGAGCGGTCAACTGGGACAACCCCTGTCAACTCTCTTTCCCCTTCCCTTGTAGCCCCAGCTCTGTTCTTCTCACCCTCTGCTGCACTTTCCCCCTGTGTATAAGTGTCCGTCCTTGTACATGTGCTTCTGTACCGTGTATACTATGGTGTATGACAGCTGTCTAGGCCCCAAGGGCACACAACCTGCCCTTTTCTGAAGCGAGCCTCCAGCACCCCCTTATCATGCTGTCTGTGCTCCCCGCCGGCAAGTGTTTGACTGTAGGCTGTGGTCAGCGGGAACTGGCCTCTTCGCAGCGGGGGTGAGAGGTCTGGTGGGTTTATGTTTCAGCGCTGTGACCTCTCTCATTTCTCATCACCTGACAGCCGGTGGCTACCGCTGCCTTTCTCTTTTTACTACTGTACAGGACACGCATACATATGGAGACACAAATCAAATACCCTGTACTGTATATATTTACGTGTTCGATATCTGGACTTATACAGATTATAGATAAGTTTCAGGAACTGTTTGGATCCTACAAGGGGTGGGTCTTTACTGTGATAAACAGTTTTGGTACTACGTTATGCCACTACCATGGACTGCAAAAAATATGGACAAAGCGTCTGTGACGTCACCCATATAGACTCTCTGAAGAACGGGTTTGAGGCTGTTTATGGGGGGTATGGGCGGCGCCATACTGGAAAATCTTGGGAAATACAAAATACATAAGTTTCAGAGAGGATACAGAGGTGGCATGATGTGTTGTGTCAGATCATGGCCAGAGACGTCAAATTCAATCGGCGGAGCCCGTTAGTTAACCGCCCTTATTTATCATACATTTTATCTAAATGTGATCTAAACTAGCGAGTTAGGAAAAAATGTACCCCCCTCACAGTTGTCAGGCACGCGGAATATTGAAGATTACAATAAAAGTCCATTGGACCAAACTGTAAACGTATGAATTCATGCTGTGAAAACTGAGATTTTAACATGACGTCTATGGATATTTGCTCCCTTTTGGGACTGGCCTCTAGTGGATTTGAGATGTATTGCAGTTTTTCGCACTTCCGGGTAGGCTTCAGCTTTCAGATTAGAATGTTTCCAACGCTTGGTCACTGTAACTGATGTTCAATGTCAAATCCAGGTCCTGCAATAGAACCATTTGAGAATCACTGGCCTGCTTTTTTGCACTGGCTGACAGGGAGCCAACAAACACTCTGTGAACAGAGATGGAGTGTGTGTATAGGAACAGGTTGGCATTTTTCTTCCCAGACACCTTCAACCCTGCCTTATCGTAAATGAGGCCACTGTTTGCCTTTTAGCAAACAGTGTTTTTATGAGTGTATGTGTGTGAGTACCAGAAGCTTTTTTTTTTTCTCTCAGAATGAGTGGTGGAGTGTTAAGTAGCCACTCCTTAAAGTATTTCAAGGTGCTGTGTGTGTGTCTGTAAATGCCAAGCAGTCGTAGATATCTGAAGAAAAGGGGTTCACCCTTGAGAGATTTCACATCTGAAGCGGAGTTAAATTTTAGAATGGAAAAAGTAGACTCTTAACGATTCTCAAGTTGTACCATGTACTTCTCATTTACCCATATTTTGTAGTTGACATGTATTTAATCTGAAAAAAAAAACTGTGATAAAGAATAAGAAATATTTACATTTATTCAGCTTGAACAGCTTAACATTTAAACTTTAATTTGTTGGTTGTTGTTGCACATCTGCTTTATAATTAGGTATTTGCCAACGTAATAATTTGAAATAATTTAAAAGTGAAGTTATGGGAAAGTCTCCTATTGACTACCATTGTTAGTCATTCGGAAATGACATCATTTTTATATTTGCAGACGTTTCAATTGAATTTACTTGTCTATTGAATTAGTATTGGTGTTTTATTTGTTGCATCTGCTGTATTTTATCACTAGTAGTGTTTAGGTGGTATAGAAGCGGTGTTATATATCTCAAAATCTCAAATGTTTTTGACTGCTGATGACTTGGTATAAGTTTATCCCAACTACTGTGCAGAAGCAAGTGTAATCATTAGATGATGTTAAATGAGCAATATTGTCGTGTTGAGAAAAAAAGTGGAGCTGAAAGACAAGCCTTCATTTGAACTGTATCTTAGATGCGTGCGTGTGTGTGAGAGAGAGAAATAGACGGAGAGAATGCGTCATGGTAAATGAAACTGGCGTGAATACCCAGCATCCCTGTGTATTGAGAGAAATGATAGGTGTTAGTCAAGAGCATCAGGCTATAGGATTTTTATTTATTTATCACACACACAGTCATTTGGTAGTATTGATCCAATACGCTTCTGCCATGGTAAAGAGGCTCTCAAATAAACTTCAGAATCAGCTGTCGAAGCACTCGCTGATGGCATCAATACTCTTCTGATGTTTTGATGAGAGTGTGTGTGTGTGTGTGTGTTAGAGGGGTCGGACAGAAACCAGGGACTGATTGTAGTAGAGGGGATTTAGCTGTGTCATGATCAAAGAACTTCTTGAACCTTCCAATTTGCTGTAGTTTTTTGTTGCTTCCTTCCATCTTCAGGTCCTATGAACCTCCTGACTAACCTCTCTGCCTCTGTGATGGCTTCTAGCGAGCGCTGCTCTGATTAAAGCTGAGATTACAGGAGTGATTGTTCTGTGCTCACACTAATCCCTTACCATGCTTTCTCTGAGTACTCACTTATGTGTATTCACTCTTCACGCAAGTACATCTGTTTTCACCTGCAAATGGATTTTGTATGCTTTTTTAGATGTGTGACTATAACAATATATGTAGGTAAATGATGGCTGGTCAGATGGTTGGATTGTAACAGTTTTAAAGGGACACTTCACCCATTTGCATTAAAGGAGAACTCCGGCGAACAATGAACCTTCGGTCTAATAAAACATCGGTACCTAGTCAATCGTTCTCTGAGTTTTGTTTTCATGATAATCGAATGTAAAGAGTTTTATCTCTAAAAACTGTTTAGCGTATAGTGCTAGTAATGGGGGCATTGAGTAAGTAAAAAGAAATCGCTAGTTTATACCACTAACAAGGCTCAAAATAGCCCCACACTCCCACAGTAACATAATGAGGCTCTATACATACAAAACGAAGCATTGAGAACTTTGTAAGTGTACAGACCATTTAATAAGAAGATACTTTATGAAGACAGTTCACTTCATCTATACAGGCAGAAGCCGTCTTAAAAAATAGTCTCGATAAGTCGATCCCCGAATGCCGTTCATACAGTTCAGAAGTTCGTTGAACTTCATAGAGTTCAGATCACTCAGCACGACGTTCGTGGTTTGACTTATCGAGACTATTTTTTAAGATGGCTCCTGTCTGTATACGCGAAGTGAACTGTCTTCATAAAGTATCTTCTTATTAAACGGTCTGTACACTTACAAAGTTCTCAATGCTTCGTTTTGTATGTATGGAGCCTTATTATGTTACTGTGTGAGTGTGGGCTATTTTGAGCCTTGTTAGTGGTATAAACTAGCGATTTCTTTTTACTTACTCAATGCCCCCATTACTAGCATTATACGCTAAACGGTTTTTAGAGATAAAACTCTTTACATTCGATTATCATGAAAACAAATCTCAGAGAACGGTTGACTATGTGCCGATGTTTTATTAGACCAAAGGTTCATTGTTCGCCGGAGTTCTCCTTTAAGCTTTGTATCTTTAGAAACCCAGTCATGAGTTCAAATGGTCATGGTTTTTTCCCTTAGTTTCCCCTGAGATGGGAGAAATAAGGATTTAAATGTTTTACTTCCTGCTTATTATGATGTAAAAATCATCATTTTGCATCATAATAAGCAGGAAGTCACATTTCATTGAAATGTGCAGAGACTACCAACATTAGCTCATTATTATTCAAGGGTGTGGGACCCACTCACCCTACAGGCCTATTGCAGATCAGTGGGTGGGACTTCACTTGCAGAAACTGAAATCAATATCAGCCATCTTGTTTTTGGAAGCTAAGCTAATAAGCGCTGTGGACATAGGAAGTATGATAGTGATGGAAGAAACTAAACTTGATATGGAAGAAGAGGATTTTGAAAGTCTGCTGCTCAAATCCGGTGTTCATGGCTATATTTCCGAGTCGCAGTATAGTGAAGAGCAGCTGAGGCTGATGAAGGAACAGGAGGCGGCTGCCTGTCGCATCGAGGAGCCCGGACTGCCTCGAACTGAGGCAGACTCCTGGTGTCCGTGCTCTCGCTGTGAACTACGAACACGGATAGAGTCCGTCTGCTGCAGACAATTTCAACGATGGCAATTTCTCCTGAACGAAATCTCTGAATCAGACGAGTCACCATATTTAGAAAGAAATACAAACGAGGAGTAATTGACGAATGAGTTTGCCAATGTAATGTTAACGGGGTTTGGGAAAGAGGAGGCAGGAATCGGCGAATATTTAAAGATTTTAATAATAAAATTAACAAATACATAACGAAAGTATAAGCCAACAGCCCCTAATTGACGACTAATGTCCACACACATAAAAACAGGCCTGTTTCTCTCTCGATCTGCCGTTTATGCCCCCGCTCCTCTGTGAGAGATATGAGACCGGTCGGTGCATCTCTTGTCTTTCAATATCACTCACGCCACCGGCCTCGCGCCGTCCTCTCGCGCTGCTCTCACGTCCCTCGCCCTCAATCGTCCTGCTCGCCACAGCCAACTAACTAGAAATTTTGTGTGAAATGAATTTCAAACTCCGGTGACCGCTAACGTTAGCCTTGTAGACGGAAGAGTGATTTCTCTGTTTGCGCTGTTCTTGATTAGTGGGTGTGGCTTGTGGAGCTGTGCATTGTGGGTGTTGTTGTCTTTAATACAAATGCACCCTTCGGTTATTTTCTGTCTTTTCTCGGTTAAGATGGCACCAAATTCAAAAATTCTTTTGCATCTTTTGCAAGATTAATGTTGAAATGGGTGAAATGTTTCTTTAAATTCTCCTAGGCAATATTTTTTTCTATTTGACTATTTATTATAAAATGTAATTTATTATTCCTGTGATGGAAAACATGTCACATGATCTTTCAAAAATCATTCTTTGATGTTCAAGAAACAATTCTGATAAATGTTGAAAACAGCTGTGCTTCTTAATATTTTTTGTAACTTTATAAATGTCTAACTTTTGATCAGTTTAATGGATCCTTGAGAAGAATGATTTGTTTGATCTTTTAAAAAAGAATAATCCTACTGACCCATGATACATACTGTATCCCAAGATATGCTTGGATTGATTGAATCAATTCTTGCATCTTGATGTGACATTTTTATGGGAACTTCTATTTACTCTAATATAAAGAAGGTAGCTGCTATTTAAAAGTGCTCTAAGCAATGAGAGCACCTTTAAATAGGTGGGTGACATCACTTCTTGTTGACGTTTGAAGTATTGTCAAACAAAACGGAGGCTAACTCGACCCTCCCTCCTCATCATCCCGTCCCCTCGCCCTCCCTTCCGTTTTACGTGCACTAACCCCCCCAATCCCCACCCCCAAATCATTCTTGTCGGTTATTGGCTGGAACAATGTTTATGTTTCATGGTCCAGTTTGGTCCAGTAGTGTGTTCAGGGGACAGACAGATAGCGTTTTCTGTATGTGAAAAAAAGTTTCAAGCTAAAAAGCGTGTGACATCGCTTAGAGCACCTTAAGAGTAAATAGTAGTAGATATTGTTTGCAGCAAGGACTGCATTAATGGCAATTAATAGCTTGTTGTTTACTTGGTGCAAATAGGAATAGATACTATTCACACATGTAGTGTAAATAGAAGTGATATGCTATTTGTACTAAGGGCAAATTGGCTGAACAGTAGTGGGCGGAGTTAGCCTTTGCCAGCATGCTTGACTATGTGCCCTAGTGTAAATGGACACTGCCAGTCTTATTAATCATACACAATCATACATGTGTATTATAATAATTATTGGAATCTTGAAATGGATCTTGAAATAACTTTATTTCATCATGTGCTGCCTTCGTTATTGCTGATAGAATCAAAAGTCCTGCATCATTGGAAACAACAAAAAGGCAAAGATCACCTCAAGACCTTGATGTGTTTGCTGTGTATTTGTGGAGGTGCTGCAGTTGGGAACATTAATGAGGCTCTCAAGGACAAAACACACCCTTGCTCCTCCAGGTCTCCCCATGTGACTCCCATCTCCACCTCAGGCGGCATGCCTGTGAAGCGGGCTCTGGAGGAGATGGTGACGTCTGGACCGGCTGACTCGCGCTGAGGAGGCAGACTCTTGACTTTATATCCCCTTATCTCTCCTTTTCTCTTCCTCTATCCATCTATTTTTACTTTCCTCTGTGTCCTCATATCTCCTGATCTTTTTTTCTGATGACTTCTTAGCAGGAGAGCACATAGAGCCGCGTATTTGGGTTTCATGAGAAGGTTTCTATCATTTTTTATATCTATTTTTTGCAGGGGTTTAGTGATGTTGGTACATAGCCATGAAGAATTCACAGTGGGTGATTTAAAGATTGAGCTGCAACACTGAGTGATTCATACTCTGAGCAGGAGAGCCGCTTTGAATGTTCATATCAGCTCATGAGAGGAGTGGATGAATAGGTACTTGTCTGTGTGTGTGTGTGTGTGTGTATGTTTCTGCTTTTGTGGGATGTTACTGGTGCTCTGTGTGTGTTTGGTCAGTGAGTGAACTTTCCTTTTACCTGATGATTTAAATATTCATTTTGCCCATGTAGCACACACAGAGAGCCAACGCTTAGAACAAGACCACTCTGTGTGTGTGTTCCTTTATGTGTGTGTTTCTGTTTTAGGTGGCGATCTGGGTTTGGTGCGGAGGAGGTATGGGTGCAGGGGATGAGAGGGTGGAAAACAGAGGAGCTCTGTACCTACCCAAACACACACACACACACGCACTACATACACTACATGCAGTTTGCAAAATGAGGACTTTTTTAGATAGGTTTTGTTTGTATAATTAATAGGGACAAAGTCAAACCAAAAACTTAAAAGTTCAAAAATATGAGAGGATGCTTAATTGTTTCATACCCGACATCTTTGAAAGACAGATGTAATGATTAATGCATCCATGGCCTGGATATAATTATGAAATATGGCATGATTTTAAAAGTGACCTAAAACATCGACTATGCAATACTTAGTGCTTATAAAATTATTAAGCCTATTTGGAGAGAGATGTTTATAATGTGACAATATGTCAGTCATCGTGTGATAAGGAAAATATGATTAGGCCTGTAGACTCCTTGTTCTGAGCAGTTGTTGTCAGTGAACAGGCTGTAAGAACAGTCATAAAATACTGATGCTAATTATCTGGGAAACGTTCTCTAACAGCAGTCGAGTTGTCATTGTTTGTGTCAAACAAATTGTGATTTTTTTTTTTTTTTTTTTTTTTTTTTTTTTTTACATTAAAACAGGAGATAATAAGTTAACTTGAATCTTACCCAGATACAGTAGTGCTATTTTCTGATTGGCTTTTGTGTAGCCCCTTTTTTTTTTTTTTTTTTTTTTTTTGATCGGCTGATAAGTGGCAAGCTCGACTAAGAACCCCAGGGGAGAAGTGCTTGATTCCTGCTGGGTCCATAGTGAGAGCGGCACAGCCAGAGAAATTTGGGGCGCTGCAGCATATTAAATATATTATAAATGGTTTTTCAGCGTAATACAATGTGTGGCGGAAGTACAAAAGACCGAAATTATTGACTGTCACTCTCAATGTGTGACACTTGAGAGCCTGAATTTGCCTGAATTTGTTTTACTGGCCACGTGTTTGTTTTTGTCATGTTTGGTGTAAGCACATGGCTTGTCACGTGTTTTCCTTGTGCCATGTGCTCTCCTGTCGATTGTGTTGACTCCCGTCTTGTTTCCTGATTATTAGTTATTTTGCCCCACCTGCCTTTTTTGCTCCCTATTTATTCTCCTTGTCCTGTGGTGGTTCGTAGTTTTTGTTTGTATTTTTAATTTCAATGTTAAAATAAAGCCCATCAACTCTGCACCCAAGTCTTCCCATTTTTCCCCATCCCCACACCTGACAGTCGAACTTTTCAAAAAAACTGATTTTCGCCACTGACAAACAAGCATCATAAGTTTGTTAGTCTTTCTTCGTTGTGTTCCTCTAGTGTTTCGGGGTCATACAAAATGCACTGCTCGTGACACATTTTTATCTTTTCTACTTTCTCTCTCCATCCTTTTTCTTCTCTCTCATTCTTTCCATCAGTGTATAAATAGCATCAGAATGGCCTATTAAATGCTCTTTTAATTATTCTTTCTGCCTGTCTTTGACCTTGGCACACATTATCTCCTTCAGTTAATTGTGACGTGTGATTCTCTCCAAACACAGCTGATGGATAGATGGCATAAAGTCTCAGCTCTGCCCTCAATTATGTTGTAAAGTGCGGATGACGCAGCACACTACGGTGTTATAATCTGCAAAAAGTGAAACGGCTATCGCCAGATTGCTACTTTTGTCAGTTTGACAGCGAGGATGGTGTAGAATAGCTGTAACCTCCAGAGACTCGTCCAGCCCTCCATCCTATGCTTTGACTCTCTATCTGTGCTTGTCTCCTTTGTCCCTCCTCTCTCTCTCACTCTTTCTCGCTCTCTCTTTTTAAATGTTCTCTTTAACCTGGCCAAGTGAGACACTTTCGCTTTTTACCCCCCACCGATTTCCCTGAAGGGGAATGTCTCACAGACGGGTGCACACACACACACACACAGCTCCTGTACCATTTCTCATTTCTGACATTGTAGGTTTAAAACAATGACAGGCATGGCTGTGACCTGTACACATGCACATAGTAAAAGTACCTGCAAAGTGTCCTCTTGGGCAGGAGGCAGTGTGTGTGATTATACAGTAAGTGTTCATCACTTTGTATGGGTTTGCTTTCAACCATCACACATGCTGTCTTGAGGTTTTTTTTTTTTTTAAATCTAAATCTAAAATATATGTTTCTCCTCACAGTGTTCAATTTTTTCCTCTGAAGTACCACATTGCCAGCATCGGCTCTCTGGTTAATGTATTTGTGTGCGTTTTGTGTCTCTGTAAATTGCGCTGATGAATATCTAATGTGTGAAAGAGCATCTAAACACATGCTGAGAGGATGCCTGCATGTGAAACGGACGAAATTATTCAGGGTTATAAGGATTCACCCTCTGTGTGTGTGTGTGTGTGTGGGTGCGTGTGCAAGTGTGTCACAAATATAGGTTCATTAAAATATTTTGAGGTGCTCAGTGTTGCGGAAAATGCAAGCAGGTGGGCAGACGTGACAAGTATGTGTTGTTTTGTGTATGTGTGTGTCAGGGTGACTTGTGTCTCCTTATCGAGCACATGTCTCATCCTGACACCTGTTTGCTCCTAAACTGTTTTGGGTTGCCACGGCTCCTCTGGGGAGTCTGCTCGCTACCAAAGCGGTTAACCGCCACAGGAATGTGGAGAACCCTGTCCCTCTGCTCTCAGCACACAATTAATTACCCCCTTTTTTTTTCCTCTAATTGATTTCATTTACTTTTACACTTTTTTGTGATGTGGAAAGTGTACAACTTAATGAGTGTGTATAGTGGATGGTTAGAGTGATGGCAATTACTTTTCCCCTTTGGTCCAATTAACAGAGCACAGTTTGACCCAGACTTTATCCCATATGTATCAAAAGCCAGATTAACACCCACACACACACACACACACACACACATTCTCAGCTGTAAAGTGAGGTGACTCTTAATCTGTACAAAAAAACTTTGCATGATAAATAGGATGGATGGATGGATGGACAGATAGATGGATTGATACTCAAGTGAATGAATGGATGGATAGATAGACAAAGTTACGAGAGTGCTCGCCATATTCAGCTGGTGAGCTTTACACAGAACAAGCCAGGTTTATACCCTATAACCCCTTCAGAACCTTCTCACACACACTTCAGTGGGTGTTTTTAGTGATGCATGTTTGCACAAGTAATTTTTTCAGAATGAACTCATGGTATACTGCTCACAATCCCTTCTCTGTATTTGAGTGAGTTCTGTGTAAATGTGTGTAGCCTCACATAAGTGCTTTTGGTTTAAATGGATTCAGCTTTGTTTCTTGGTTTCGTTTGAATATTTATTTCTGCATTGCACAGGCTGTGGCTTATGTGACCCAACCCCCCGGAATAACAGTCACGTTCAAATCAACACCTTTAATTGTTTCTAAGCTGACATGAGAATGAACTCTGTGACACCTAATGTCATCTAAAGATCCATATTTGATAAGTCTTAAAGAGCCTGTTTATTGTGTGTGCATTTAAGAGATGACAGGGGTTTATGACTGTGTGCGATGATCAAATGGCGCTGCGGTTAACCCGTGCCTAGAAATGTGGTTGTCATTCTTGGAATGTGTGTTTGGTCTCTGAGCTTTAATCCATAAATGCTTTAAATAAAGTTTATTCAAAATATGCCATAAAGGATAACTGCAAACCAGGAAGATCAACAATCATGTCTTTATCGCTTTCTTTTATACAGCCAAAGCCTACAATGTATGTTTGTGTCATTTATTAAATAAAATGATCCAGCTTGATCTAAGTTCATGGCAGAGTTCTTCTATCATTTGATCAGTCTGAGTGTGTGTCGTAACACGGCAGGTGTATTTTGGTTTTGATCGACAGGGTAATCGGGATGGATTAGGGCTAAAGTGAGTACAAATGTGATGGAAAACGTTTTTAGTTACACACTAATCCCTCTGTTGTTTAATCTAGCCCTCCTGCCTTACACGCATGCAGATCTACAGATGGAAGGAGTGAGAGGGGTTATTCAAAAGGCCGGTTCAGTTTGCCCTTAGTGTTAGTGACATTGAATCAACTTACTTGTTTGCTTTGGAAGGGCTTTGCAGTGTGTGTGTGTGTGTGTGTGGGTGTGTGTGTAGCTGCAAATAGCCCACCTCACTATCCAAGCAACACACAGTGCCAACATGTGGAAACCTTTTAAAAAAAGCATTGCTTGAGCTCACAGATTCAACTGATGGTAAAAGTTTCAAACCATCTACTGAGAATGGTGCTGCTGAGTAGGTGTAGGTGTACAGTGTTTGATGATTATATTACCAAACTAGTCTGCTTGTGCTGGAATGGAGGTGGCCTGCTACCAAATCCATTCAAATCCCTGCACTTAATGGAGATGGAGCATCATTTTTTTTTCTCCCCCTCCCTCTCTGCCTGCCTCCTCCTCCTCAGGATTTTTTCTTTTCTCTTTTACACATTCACACACACAAACATTTCATTTTCAATCATGGTGAAGATTTTTCTGTTGTTTTTGTACTAGTTAATGGTATTTTATCCACCGGCCCTAAACCATGTCCATGACATTTATAGATGCTTTTATGCATTTTATTACGTTTTCATTTAGACAGTAGTTTGTCTGTTTATTAAGATGTTTTCTGAATGGAAACTAGTTTCTACATTTTATTTATTAAAAATAAATAATAATACTTTATAATTTTATTTATCCTATTATATTAATTTGTTCACTTCATTCTGTCTATTTATTTTACGCTTTAATTTATTAGGATTTTATGTGTTGCAAGTCTATGAATTCCAGTTCATACTTATTAAACATTCTTTTGATTTTTTTGACTTTGGTATTTTGACAAATTGGAACCTAAATTGATAGTTCACCCAAATCTGAAAATTCTGTCATCATTAACTCTGCTTCATGTTGTACCAAACCTGTATGGAAACTTTTTGAGTGAACTATCCCTTTAAGTGATCTTGAATTTGAGGTTTTAAGGTCTGAAAACTCGGTAAAGAGATGCATGTGATATTATTGAGATCTTATTCTGAGTGAAAAATCAGGGCAGGTCAGAGGTAATTTTGAACCAGATTTACTGAACAGGGCAAATTACATTTACATTTTTCATTTATATTTTACATTTACATTTAGTCATTTAGCAGACACTTTTATTCAAAGCGACTTACAACTGAGGACTGAAGCAAGCGAGTCATCGTGAAAAGGGAAAAACAAATTGCTCGAAGTAGCATAAGCCAGGCAAGCGAGGAGTTAAAAGAAAACGAAATATTTTTTTTAAATATATATAAGGTTAAGTGCTCACAGAAGAGATGAGCTTTCAGCTTTCAGGCCGCCCCCTAAAACAATGGTAGGGGAAACTCTGCCTCTGGTAAGGATGTAGACTTGTAGTAGTGAGTGGAAGTAGGAGGGAGCTGGGCCTTTGGTCAATCTGTAAGCAAGTGTCAACACCTTGAACTTGATGCGAGCAGCGAGTGGTAGCCTGTGCAGAGAGATGAACAAAGGAGTGACGTGGGCCCTTTTGGGCTCGTTGAAAACCAGACGAGCTGCAGCATTCTGGATCATTTGTATAGGTTTAGTAGCACATTATGGAAGTCAAGCCAGAAGATCATTGCAGTAATCAAGCCTAGAAATCACCAGGGCCTGGAGAATTTGTGTTGCATGCTCAGTTAGGAAAGGCCTGATCTTTCTGATGTTGTGCCTAGCAAACTTGCATGATCAAGCTGTCTTAATAATGTGGTCAGTGAAGGTCAGTGGATCATCAAAGGTTACTCCAAGATTTCTGACTGACCTTGATGGGGTGATTGAGGAAGAATCTAGCTGGATAATGAAGTCGTGCTGTAGTGGTGGATTGTCAGGGAGGATGAGAAGCTCAGTCTTAACCAGGTTGAGCTGCAGGTGATGTTCCTTCATCCATGCCGAGATGTCCGCCAGACAGCTTGAGATCCGTACAGCTACTGTGGGATCATCTGGTTGAAATGAGAGGTAGATCTGGGTGTCATCAGCATAGCAATGGTAACAAAAAACCATGTGCCTGTATGATGGGTCCCAGTGAAGTGGTGTCCAAAGGTGGTGTCCAGAGGAGCGGTCCAAGAACCGAACCCTGGGGAACCCCTGTGGTCAGTTGATGTGCTTTGGATACCTCACATCTCCATGTGACCCTGAATGAGATCCTGTGAGATAGGACTCAAACCAGTGGAGGGAAGTTCCAGTGATGCCCAGTGTTGAGAGGGACGACAGAAGGATCTTATGGTTCACAGTGTCGAAGGCAGCAAACAGATCCAGAAGAAAAAGAACTGATGATTTGGAAGCAGCTTTTGCGATCCGCAGGGCTTCGGTGACTGACAGTAATGCTGTCTTGGTTGAATGCCCTTTCTTGAAGCCAGATTGGTTGACATTCATCTGTTTGTTCAGACACAGGAAGGATGATACTTGGTTGAAAGCAACTCAACTCGTTTTTTCACAATGAGTGGTAAGAGAGAGACAGGTCTGTTATTCACTAAAAGTGATGTGTTTAACGTTGTTTTTTAAGCAGTGGAGTTACCCGAGCCGGCTTAAGGGGATAGTTCACTTTGAAATAAATTTTTGTTATGTTTTAGCTTACCTCAAGGGCATCCAAGATGCAGGTGTCTCTTTGTTTCCGTATTTTCAATTTTGATATTTTTAGGTCAAACCGTTCTTTTCTGTCAGTCATATAATGGAGATTTATGGGGTTCACCTCAAAGAGCATGCACAGAGAAGTCCAAATTAAACATGATTTAATGACTCGTAAATGTAAGTAGACATTGATGGCCTAAGACACGAAACAAGCGGTTTGTGTGAGAAAACAAACGGTATTTATATCGTTTTTACCTCTTGTAATCACAGTCACGTCCAAGTACTCTGAGGGCGAGGGCGCTTCTGTCTGCGCAAGCGCCGGAAAGCCCCAGAAGTGATCTCTGGCGCGTGTACGTCACTCATTGTTTACACAGAGATTTCAGAAGTGTTACCCTTCACTGTGAAGATCAAAACATACAGGAAATTGATATGGAAGATATGGAAGATTTCGATAAATCAACAGACAATGTTGATTTTTTTTTTTTTTCGCAACCGTGCAAGAGATCACTTCCAGCACTTTCCCGCGCTTGCGCAGACTGAAGCGCCCGTGCCTTTAGATCACTTGGACGTTAGACATGAAGACATGGTACGTTTGGAACCTCAGCAGAGATGGTACCATTTAAAGTTTTAAAGTGAGGCGTGCCGTGCAGTGGAAAAGCGTGCAAGTAAGTAATAGTGGCTATTTTTTGTAACTATTCTATTTCTTTTCATTTAAAGACCCTACAATCACACACAGAGAGACAATAGTCACAAGTCATTATCTTTTCTTGTATTAGGATTTACACACACAAGAACTTGTATAAGGAATTGTGTGTGTGGGTGTGTGTACCTATGTTTTGAGGACAAATTTGTACCCAGAAGTGACCAAAACCTGACACAATCACCTCCCTTTAGGGACGTCCTCATTTATAAAACTGGTGTATGGCTTTTTACAAATGCAGAAAGTTTTGTAGGTTTAGGGGTAGGGTTAGTGTAAGGGGATAGAATAAACAATTTGTACACTATAGAAGCCATTGCGTCAATGGAATGTTCCCATTTAGATAGCCAAGTAAACGTGTGTGTGTGTGTATGTTTGGCTCTGTATTCGATGTCCATCATGACTGCTGCTTTCCTGAAATCATGCATCAGTTTCAAAACACTGTTCTTTTTGCGCCTCACAGGTACAGCTCAGAAAGCTAGAATAATTTGTTAATGGCTGTGTAATGGTTTTTCTGGGGTTTTTTTTTCTGTTAATAACCTGCTTTCAAAATGTGTGCAATGTGCATGATTGTGGGTGTGTGCACTGCGTGAATAAGAGAATATTGTCATATCTCATTCTCCTCCTCCATCTGAATTTTCTTCATGCATTTGGTAAAGCAGCCTGCTGAATGTGTGTTTGTTCCTCATATATTTTGACTGGAGCTAGTTTACGCATGCTCACACACTTATTTGATGATGCAGTACAGTACATCGACCTTAGGTGTCAGAGTGCTGATTGACCTGCTAAATGTGTGTGTGTGTGTAGCAGGTGATTGTGTGTGGGTGTTTGAAAGAGTGCCAGAATCACATAAGGCATTGTGCTTTTTAGCAACCTTTGTAACAAAACGTGCACTCAACTTGGTAACCTAAAATTCAAAATGGCATAAAATATATCATAAATTCCTGCAACTTATTTTTTTTTATGTGTGCACCAGTAAATATTGGTTTTACACTTAGTGGATGGAGCAAAACAACTGAGTGGTTGTTCAAGAGAATCGATTTTTGTATTGTTATGGTTGAGTACGATGCCTAAAGACACCGTAACAGATTTCCACAGATACTCATATTCCTGCTTTGTAGGTTTTAAGATTACTTCAGAGTTATTATCAGTAAAAAGAGGCCTTATTGATACCATTTCACTAGTATTGTGCCTTCCACCGCATTCTCTTGAGATGAATAACTGTTTATTTCTTGCAGGTTAACCTACCTCTCTACTGAGTTTTCCTGAGTATTTTCCCCACTGTTCTGTTGTTCATAATGCTCACATTTGATTCAGCAGTCCCCAGACGTCCTCTCCCTGATCTCACGGACACTCACTTATCACTGAGACACATAAAGCATCGCCCAATCTCTTCCCCCACTGGAAAATATGGCACTGTCAGCGAGCAAAAAAGAGAGATAAGAGGCTGTGCAGGTTGATGTTTAGTTATGCTAATGCATACCATCAGCCGGCCGCCTCTTGTTATCCGCTATTATTTGACTTCACTTGCATAATTCTGAATTTATAATGATGTTGTGTGGTGTTGTACAGCTCAAAGACAGGAGACCTGGACAGATCATGCTCTTCACGAACCTCCATAGTCTATACAGCATCTGTTAGCATAATCAGAACTGGCTGCGTCACTGGATCACGCCAGCTCTTTAAAATGAAATAACTGTTTATCAATACAAAATTAAATTGAATTGGTTACATTTTCTGCTTACTAATGAAATACTGTACATTTGAAATAATTGCATATGTGCCAACCACAAGACACCCGTTTTGTATTCATGTAAAATACATACAATACATGCGTACTTTGACTAGATTGTGATTGTTTTTTTCAGTAAGATTTTATGTTTTTGAAAGTTAAAAAGAACAGCATTTATTTTGAAATCAAAATCTTTTGTAACATTATAAATGTCTTTTGTGTCCCCAATTTAATGCATCCATGTTAAAAAAGGAAAACAAAATTACAAAAAAATAAATAAATAAATAATTTAAACTTCTCTTGAAAATAGTTAAGATTTTTAAAAGATTTTTCCTTTTCTTATGCATGGCCACTCTTATGTAATTGACCCTTATTTCAGTATGAGATCGGAAAAGCCCCCTAATAAGGATAAGGATAATAAGGAATCTGTATACACAGCAATACACACACACCTCATATGATTCAGAAAGTCATTTAACGTGGATTAAATTGACATTATGAAACAGACAGCAGATGTTACTAAGCTATGAAATTTTTTTTTCTTGTCCCAACTGAGTTGAACACACACACATTACACGCGGACACATAGCATGGCCTGAACAAACACACCCAGCTCCACTGGTAATGCCAGCGGCCCTCAGCAAACTTATTAGGGAGAGAGCATGCAGTCAGCCATTCACACAACTCATCGTGTTCCACAGGGCAGACAGCATCACTTTAGTGGAAATATAACAGAAGACTCATTACTCCAGCTCTAGCCTGCCTATTACAGATTCATCTGAACATACAACGCCAGCGGCTAATAATGTTACGCACAGAACTACCGTAGCTTCCATTTGCTAGATTGAGTTTAAAACTGTTGGCAGACGTTGTATTTTTACTGGCTTTGTGTCTGATATAAATATTACTGTGGCATCCCAGAGCTGATTTTATCTGCACTTTCACCATTTATGACCACTTATCTTTGATTTGGCTGAAATGAAAGTGGTGTTTACTGCTGAAATCAGATGATCCTTTTAGAGTTTTGAGTGACAAGTGGAATCAGAATCCAAATTTGCACACCCACATGTGGTGTGTATGTATATATATATCTATGTATGTGTATATGTATGTATATTGTGTGTATGTATGTGTATATATATATATATATATATATATATATATATATATAATGTATGTATGTATATATATATATATATATTAGGGCTGTGCAAAAGTTAATTGCGATTAATCGCATCCAAAATAAAAGTCTGTGTTTACATAGTATATTTGTGTGTGCTGTATATAATTATTTTGTATATATAAATACACACACATGCATGTATATGTTTAAGAAAATGTGTAATTCCTATATAAAATATTTATATTTATATAATATAGATTATGTATTTATATATATATATACAGAATTTAAGTGCAAATAATTCTTAAATATATACATGCATGCATAGGTATTTATATATACAAAATAATTATATACAGCACACTCAAATATATTATGTAAAACAGACTTTTATTTTGTATGCGATTAATCGCAATTAACTTTTGCACAGCCCTAATAATATATATATATATATATATATATATATATATATATATAATGTATGTATGTATATATGTATGTATATATATATATATATATATATATATATATATATGCGTGTGTGTACGTGTGTGTGTGTGTGTGTGTGTGTGTGTGTATATATATATATATATGTGTGTGTGTGTGTGTGTGTGTGTGTGTGTGTGTGTGTGTGTGTGTTTGTGTAATTTAAACATTTTTGTCATTATATTTCTGGTCTATAATTTTCCATTTTTTTACACATACATTACACAATTTACACACTTTAAAATTATTTTTTTTGTTCCCTATGAAATTAGTTTTATACAATTTATGAAATGTATAAATTGGATATTTAATAAAAAATATATGCAATAATTATGTATTATAATTGTAAAAAAAAAAAGTTTTAATCTGCCTATTTTTGTAGTCGATTTATTCTGATCCAATCAGGAACTGAAAGACTGCTATATTTACTTGACCTGTGGAGGGCGCCCTATTCAGAAGTTGACCATGTCATGTCACAGTTGAGTATTTTTGGAGCTCTGAACAATCTGCCCTGCTGTTTGTGCATTTGTTTGTTTGCGTGCGTGAGCAAGAGTGACAGAAATACACATATGTCCCTATAAGAGTGACTTTCAGCAGGATATCTGTTCACTGATTGATGCAGTCTCATGGGGAGACGTGGATAGAAGACGTGAAACAAGACACCCGCAGCACAGCACAGAAGGTCGCCAACATCGCTAACAGCCCTGTCCTTGATCCACTGCCACTCCTTCAGCTGTGTGTCGAGACGAGACGACAGGGTGACCTCAGGGCTCTTTTCAGATGTTTAACTAAGACAAATAGGAGCTCAATGAATCTCAACTGTTCCATGATGTCATTATGACCAACAGTGACAGGGCTCAACAATAATGATTTTGTCCGGCTGGTTTGGACGGCCCTGTATTTAATTATTTATTTTTACTTTCCCTTTCCAAAATTTGAACTAAACCCTCACAAACATTATACATTTTATTTTTAACCCTACATGAGTAAAAATAAACTCTCTCAAACTGGCCCCTGCCATCCTTATTGTGGAGCCAAGAGATTAAAGGTACAATATGTAAGAATTTCATCTCAAAATATCCAAAAAGCACTTGCACTTTGCACAGTGTTATAATATTTCTTTCAGTTATGTACTTACATTAACCTAAATGTTTCCAAAAACTCACAATTTTAAATAGTGTAACTTGTCACTTGTTGCCCATCAATGATGTAATATCCATGTTATCCTTGGTTTCCCCTTGTACTGCCATCGTAACTATGGCGACATATGTGGGCAACTGCGTTACGTCTAGCGGTACACTCACACTGTTGTTGTTTCGTTCCAACATTATGGATCAAATATCCCAGCAGACTTTGGGACAAAAGGAGAACTAAAACGAGAATCGATATCGACGTGGCGTTTTCGAGATGCCAAGAGCTTCGCGGCAAACTTGGACTTGACAGATTCCGCACTTGCATGTACTTTTATTAGACAGGTGATCTTATTAGACAGGTGATCAATGTAAGCTCAACATGATGAAATGTTAGAATATGATCAGTACAGTATATTATTCTAATGTTGATCTAGCTAGTCTCATACAGCCAACAAACTAACACATAGAAGCTGTGCGAGTAGTAATTCAGCACTTGCGGGTAGTTCGGTAGAATGAAATGTCCTCATTTATATCCGCGGGACTCGTGTGTGACGCTGATATCGGTCTCTCATTAACAATCGCACTTCATACCACAGTCATGTTAAAAAACATCAAAGTGTTCACTCATTCATAAACATTATTAGATCCATCAGCATGACATAAAGTTCTGTGATTCCGCTTATCACTGCTTCATCATTCTATGTTTCTGTCATTGTAAAAGGTTAGCGAAAAAAATGCATATTGTAGCTTTAAATGGCTGACAATTTCAAAGGTATACGTCATTAATGGGCCGGTAGTTTCTGATGAATATTGTTCTGCCTGATTACAGTTTATCACCCTGTTATAAAAACAAAATCCTTTCTGAACAAGTATGTTGATTAAATAGTGTTTTGTTTGACTTACTTATTTTTGCATTCTGTTTTGCTTGCCATGTTTGACCATTCATAGTTGGAGTGTTGTGAGTTGGGAGGGGTGTGTTTGGGCAGCAAAGACAGATGTGTGTTTGTGCTCTGTGGTCGGGGAGTGGTGTTTAGAGAAGGAGGTGCAGAATCAATGGGGCCTGTGTGTGTGTATGGTTCAGGTACCCTACATTATGGGAACAAAATGTCCCTACAAAGATGGCAATATTCGAAATCCTTGTCCTTGTCGGGACATTTTGGTCCCCATAATGAGAAAAAAGGGTTCTAAATCATAGTGAAAATATAAAAATCCATAAAGTTTTCTGTGATGTGTAGGTTAGGGTTAGGGGATAAAATATATAGTGTAGCGTATAAAAAATCATTGGCAATGGAATGTCCCCATAAAACATTTAAACCAAACAAATGTGTGCATGTGTATTTTAAAAAGCTCTAGTATTTGTGTGTGCGCGTTTGATAGACAAGTCCAGAGATCGAGTTTGCTATTGCAAGCTAGTAGTGCACAAAATGATATGCTAGATGCAAGGAAATGTTCATTAATGAAGAAGCAAATAAAAATTGAGCATTGAAAGTTTCATATAAAATGTATGACTGTTTTTGACTGTACAAACATGCAGGATTTACAAACTTTCTGGACATTGTAGATGAATATCTCCCCCTAGTGGAGGTCAGTAACACTGCTTTAATCCCCAGAGGTTGCCAATAATGTGTAAATAATGTTGTAAATAATAGATATATATTGTCAATCAAGAGTTTGGGCTCAGTAGGTTTTTTTTTCTTGAGAGAAGTTAATACTTTTATTCAGCAAATAAAATAAAAATAAATAAATGCTGTTTTTTCCCTTTCTATTCATCAAAGAAGCCTGAAAAAATGTGCCATGGTTTCAAAGAAAATATTAAGCAGTACAATTTCTTTCACTGTTTGTAATGTTTCACCACATCATTCTATAATACTCCTTCAATGTGACAAAAATTGTTCAAAGTGCAAATGTTTTATGTCATCTATCAATCAAGTCATAAAGTTTTAATTTTAATATACAATTAGGCATCTGAATGGCCAGATTTTTCTAAAATATTCCATATGAAAGAACTTTAAACTTTTGTTTCCTCTTTAGGAATGAAGCGTCCATTTAGTCCTGATGAAGAGGGATCGAATGGACTGACTGGGCATGAGGGTGTATCCTCTGATGGGATGGAGTTTACCAGACAGGACCCCCCACCTATAAACCCTCGTTCGAAGCGGGAGCGCAAACACAGGTCGTACACACTCTGTGAAGTGTGCAACATTCAGCTGAACTCCGCAGCACAAGCACAGATACACTACAATGGCAAAACACACCAGAAAAGACTCAAACACATAAACAACAGCAACACAGGTATGATATGTGTGTCTTTCTCTGGTGTTCCTGTCATAATCGGAGCTCAAAGACTGGAGCTTCTAGCTTAACATTATCCACATAAATATGGTATGTTCCTGGATCAACATCCTTTATTAGTCCTGGAAATGCTTACTTTGAAACCAATTTGATTTTGAGGATAGTACTGATTTTTTGGGGGTCGGTAGATGAGGTTTATCTACATGTCAACAAATAAACTGTGGTTGAGGTTTGACTGAAATATGAACGGAGAAATTCCTGGTGTTGTTTTTTATTCCTTTCTCTTCATGAGTTCTCAGCTGGTAAAAATACCATCATGTGTTTTAGAGCTGTATGTTTCTGGATAAATCACAGTTGTGTTGTTTAGAAATAGAAGACTCTCTGACGATTCTGTATAGCCAACTAAACAAAATAACATGTAAATGACTAGAGCTTCTGACAAAATGTTAATTGCTGCAAATCAATATTTAATTAATTTGAATTTGAATTTTTTTAATCTTTTTTAAATGATTCAATGACTCACTCACGAAGACTTTGACTAATGGATGAATCAGCATTTTTGAACAAATCAAATGAATGATTTGATGACAAATACATTTTTTAACAGTCGTTGGCACTTACTGGTGTAACGATGTAATTGATATAATCTTTTTTGAAGCGTCAAGGTTCTTTCAAAAGGTGATTTTGCTCTTTGTTGGTCGCTACCATAGACATCAGTGTTTTGATCCGAACTATAATCTTTTATCTTAGTACTTCTCTGAATTACTGCAACGGAAATAATAATACCGTAGGGTTGAAACGACTGTGAAGCTGTTTCAGACGACGACTGCTCTCTCTGGATCAACCAACGCAGATTTGAATGTTGAAGGTTTAATAGCCAAATCACTGTCGTAAAGAGATAAGATTGCGTGGGTGTTTGAATGAGACGGTCCTCACGGCAAAACATGAAATCCATGGGGAGGAGTCAAATCCAGATCCAACTCCTCCCACCTTACCTAAACCTACCCAGCTCCATCCCCTGATCCCTAAACCCATCCATAATCTTACCTAGCTCCACCCCTGATCCCTAAACCCACCCTTAAACATACCCAGTTCCACAACCTGATCCCTAAACCTGCCCAGCTCCACCCCCTGATCCCTAAACCCACCCCTAAACATACCCAGCTCCACTCCCTGATCCCTAAACCTGCCCCTAAACCTACCCAGCTCCACAACCTGATCCCTAAACCTGCCCCTAAACCTACCCAGCTCCACCCCTGATTCCTAAACCTACCCCTAAACCTACCCAGCTCCACAACCTGATCCCTAAACCTGCCCAGCTCCACCCCCTGATCCCTAAACATACCCCTAAACCTACCCAGCTCCACCCCTGATCCCTAAACCTGCCCAGCTCCACCCCCTGATCCCTAAACATACCCCTAAACCTACCCAGCTCCACAACCTGATCCCTAAACCTGCCCAGCTCCACCCCCTGATCCCTAAACATACCCCTAAACCTACCCAGCTCCACAACCTGATCCCTAAACCTGCCCCTAAACCTACCCAGCTCCACAACCTGATCCCTAAACCTGCCCAGCTCCACCCCTGATCCCTAAACCTGCCCCTAAACCTACCTAGCTCCACCCCTGATCCCTAAACCTACCCAGCTCCACAACCTGATCCCTAAACCTGCCCAGCTCCACCCCCTGATCCCTAAACATACCCCTAAACCTACTCAGCTCCACAACCTGATCCCTAAACCTGCCCAGCTCCACCCCTGATCCCTAAACCTACCCCTAAACCTACCCAGCTCCACAACCTGATCCCTAAACCTGCCCAGCTCCACCCCCTGATCCCTAAACATACCCTAAACCTACCCAGCTCCACAACCTGATCCCTAAACCTGCCCAGCTCCACCCCTGATCCCTAAACCTGCCCCTAAACCTACCTAGCTCCACCCCTGATCCCTAAACCTACCCAGCTCCACAACCTGATCCCTAAACCTGCCCAGCTCCACCCCCTGATCCCTAAACATACCCCTAAACCTACTCAGCTCCACAACCTGATCCCTAAACCTGCCCAGCTCCACCCCTGATCCCTAAACCTACCCCTAAACCTACCTAGCTCCACCCCTGATCCCTAAACCCACCCCTAAACCTACCCAGCTCCACAACTTGATCCCTAAACCTACCCAACTCCACCCCTCAGATCTGGATCCGACTACGCCCCCTGGATCTTGTGTACTGCAATGAGGTGCTACTGGTTTGAATCGGGATCGCAATCTTTTAACAATTAATCGTGCAGCTCTAATATGTATGAACATACTGTTCAATGAGCTCGTTTAGACCAGCACACAGCATTGTTTTGTATGTTCACAAAATATATGTTGTCATTTTTATTTTATTTTTAGGTCCAGTGTTAAAAATGACACTGTAAATGCTAAACAAACCAGTGCTGAGTGTATCATTTTCTTTTTGGTCTGGACTGAAATAACCAAGAGAACCAAACTACAGGTCTATCAGCCAACCATTTGCCTCTGGAATTTCAAGGATTGGTTTGAGCTGGGGATTCCAAACTTTTTGACTCCACAGTCCCCAAATGTGATAATGAACTAAAATATAAAAGGGATAATGGGATATGATTGGGATGTAATGTTGCTTCAGGTCAGGACCAACAAAATATGTTGATCCAGGAACATGTCCAACTTGTCTCAATCATGTAATGCTATTCATGTTGAAAAATTAACACATAATATACATTCTGTGTGTTGATTTTTCTTTTTTCTTTTGGTAACCTAATATTTTTTCCTAATATTAGTAATAAGTGTGTAGTAATTCTTCACCAGTGGTACAAGACGCATCAAATTGTTGTTATTGCCAAATTCATAAATACATGACATGTAAATGGCTTTTAAACACAATCAACCACCTTCATGTTGTCAGCTGAGGTCTGACAAGGCATCTTCATGTAATTCATACCCTTAGACCTCATTGTGTCCATCTGCAGTTAATATGTGATTTTGACTCTACTGGCTTTTATGTTTCCATGGTGATGCAGCTTTAAAGCCCTGCTGATAGGTCAGGAAGGAGCATTTCAAAGGTCTGTGAGATGCTGATTGTTGTAGTTACGGTGGTAAAGACGGGGCTGTACGTCTACATGTCGGCCTAGAGATAATTGCAGGAGAGAAAGCGAGGCAGCTGGTGGCAGCTTTGTGTCGTTCAGCCTTATTTTCCACAGAAATGGCCGGGGAGTCGGACAAAATCTTGTGATTAGAGGTGGAATTTGTCGATTTATTTGAACAACAGTGAAATAATCCACTAGCACAATTCATTCGTCCTGGCACACAAAAACACAGCTATGCACAGTCGTGCGCAGATAGCAAGCACATGCAAATGCCACACTCCAAATTCAGGCCTGCAAACACCATTTTCCTTCTCTTGTAATGCAAATGTGAAATTAAAGCTAACTTCCATGCTGTTGATTCTTACACATAAAAAGACACCCATGCACGACCAATCATATGAGCAGCAGTCAGACCCACTTCAGGTGCAGGCTCTCATACAAATAGATCATAATTACATAGCAACCAAACATGTTCACCATGGAAATGCTCGACGTGGCGACGCCCCCTTCAGCAACGGGGTACAGGCACTCACAGTCTCGGTGGCAGCTAGATTTTATGCAGTGTGTGTGTCAGGGTTTTAGCATGATTCTAAATGGCATACAGTAGCTCTATGCCGATCCCATTTGTGCAATGCGTTTATGGAGAACCTTTGAGATGCATGCACACTGTGAGTGTGCGTGTTTGCATTCATGCGCAAAGATATAAAGGCTCATTGATTAGCCATTCTGCTAGTGTCCGACAGCATAATAGAAGTCAAATTAAACTGGACAACCTTTCCCATGAGCATACAACAATGCCTGAAGCCTAACCACACACATATACTGTATCACACATCGCCAGATGCACAAAACAGTGACTGACTGATTCAGGACTGTATATGTGTTTTTCATTTTCAAGTGGAGAACACTGTACAGTGGGGTTCAGTAGCCAATCACATAATATAGCAAGTTAAGCATTTAATTACGCAATAGCTTACATTTTAGGCAAAATATCGCCAATTACTTTGTCTATTTTTGTTCCACCAATAAACAAAAGTTACAAACGAAAGCAAAGCATTAATTAAATGATTCAATGAAAAGGTGGGGTACATTATTATATCTTTATCTATTATATCATATCTAGTGAATGTCTAAAATTATTTTGGTGTCACAATTGTCCCGTGCATTGGGTTATCAGCACGTCCAGGTCCAATTCATTTCCACACCCAATGTAAAATCAAATTTTGCATTTTCAGCAAAAGTACATTTTTTGTTAACCTTTTACCATACAGTATGTCTTGGAGTATTGCAATAATATCGTATCATGATATGTATCGAATCATGACATGAGGGTATTGTTACACCCCTAGTCCCTTCTAAATCACTGCAGCTGCCGGTTCCCATAGAGAACTGCCATGTGCAATTGCTGATAAATGAGCTTTTTATCGCTATTTGAGCGACAAGCAGTTTTTGAGATTTCAGGATTCCCCCATTCAATTAGATGAGACTTAGGGCCCTATTTTAGCGGTCTAAGTGCATGGTCTTAAGCACATGGTCTAAAGTGCAAGGCGCAAGTACACTTATGGCGTGTCCGAATCCACTTTTGCTACTTAAACGATGGGAAAAATGGACGGCGAACATGTTCTTAATGGGTTATCCCTGTTTTCTTGAGTAATGGGTATTTTTTGAACGTTAACGTGAAATAAACCAACCAGAGTCTCATCTCCCATTCCCTTTAAAAGTCAGTTGTGCTCGCTCCATGTCGGATTCCAAAGGTACGGTTATAAAAGCTACTTAAATGTCCTAACTGAAGTAAGGCCTAATCCTGGCTTAATCCTGGCCCTGTCTGTGAAACCGGACCTATAAATGACATGCGTATATGTAGTAAAAACATTTTAGAAATCATTCCGCTTGTCAGCGATTAAAACTAAATTCTAGAATGCTTATGGTTAGACTGGAAATGGTACATTTCCAAGTGTTGGTACATTTTTGTGTGTTTATTTCACTTTAATGTCAGTAGGGAAAGGCAAAAGCCTGGAAACTTGATTTACGGAGACACTCAAATACACACACACACACACACACACACACACACACACAAAGTTAGTCTTATCACTGCTCACCTTCTGTTGATTCCTCCAGGCCCCTGTACCGAAACCCACATAATCAGCATGACTGCACACACACACACACACACACACACACAGGATATGTGCATGCAGAGGGCATCACGTCTATCTTTTATTTTGTTCCAAAATTAGCTTAGCTTTTACTTAAAAAAAAATGTATTCTCTGTTTGGATTGTATGCATATATGAACATTTGCTAATAAGACTGTACAGTTTAAATCGCTTTTGTCCATATTTGTTAACGGTCCACTCTAGCCGACAGACCATTTTACCTCACCCCATCTATTTTAAAACACATTTCCCCTTCTACCCTTTCTTTATTTTCCAACTCTTCTCTCTCATTCTTCATTTCACCTCATTCTTATCTGTCCTTCCCCTTATCTCAACACCCCCACCATCCCAATCCCCAGAAAGGTGCATTATGGGTATGGTATGACTGCTGAGATTAGCAGTCTTCTCTCAGGCTGCCCCTGGACAAACGCACTAAAAAGTGGTACATAGTTCTGCTGTGCATGCGTGAGTAAAGATCAGTCTGCTAACACGACAATTTCAGCTTTCGATGCTGACTAAGAGCTGAAAGATTTCTGACATCATAATCTACCATTCACCATTGTGAGTAGTGAGTAGTGAGAATTTTATATATTGGCCAGACTGAATAATCTAAAATAAATGCTTTTCTCCAAAACACTTTGGCCATAATAATTCGCACCCTTTTATTCAATACTTTCTGCAACCTTTTTCTGCAAAATGCCCTTTTCTCCTATAATGCCTGATGAGTTTGGAGAACACCTGACAAGAGATCAGACCATTCCTCCACACAGAATCTCTCCAGATCCTTCAGATTCACAGCTCTATGTTGGTGCTTCTTCTCTTCTGTTCAGACTATAGGCTCATTTTCTATAGGGTTCAGGTCAGGGGACTGGGATGGTCATGGTAGAAGCTTCATTTTGTTCTCAGTGACACATTTTTCTGTTGACTTTGAGGTTTGTTTTGGATTGTTGTCCTGATGGACGATCCAACCGCGGCCTATTATACGATTTCTAGCAGTGGGCGTCAGGTTTTGATTTAATCTGTTGGTATTTGCTAGAATCCATGATACCATGTATCTGAACAAGATGTCTAGGACCTCCAGCAAAAAAAACATAGGCCAACAACATTAAAGATCTAGCAGTATATTTAACTGTGGACATGGGGTACTTTTTATCCCTGTTTGCACCCAAACCATCTTGTGTGTTTGCTGGCAAAAAAACTTTTTTTAGTTTTATCTGACCATAGAATCCGGTCCCTTTTGAATTTCTGGTTGTTTCTGAGAACTGAATATGCTGGAATTTGTATTTGCATTTGGTGACCCTCCCAAACAACGTGTGGTAACGTAGGGGTTGTTTGAATTTTTATTTTTACTGACCCCAAGACTCAACTGATCTCTGCAATAGTCTATCTGTGATCCTTGGAGGGCCTTTGTCCTCTCAAACATTCCTCTTCTCCTTGCATTAACACAATATAGACACTCCCAGGTCCTCTTCCAGGTAGATTCGTAACATCTTGATTGTTAAGTTGATTGGAACTTCTTAACTATTGCCCTGATTGTGGAATGGGAATTTTCAATTCTTTAGCTATTTTCTAACAGCCACTTTCTATTTTGTGATGCCCAACAATCTTTTGCTGCACATCAGAACTAAATTCTTGGGTTTTACTCATTGTGATGAAGGATTAGTGGAATTTGCCTTTTGTGTTTCCTCATATTTATACTCCTGTGAAACAAGAAGTCATAGCTAGATAATTTCATGTTCCTAGTCACCCTGGTGTGCTAAAGAAAACATTAATGGCAATATACTGCAGATATATTTTACTCATAAGAAATTCTAGTTGTGCTAATAATTGTGGCCAACATGTTTTGGAGCAAAACATTTATTTCATAATGTGATTTTTTTCCCCACTTTCAATTCTTTTACTTCAATGAAAGGTTTGATTTTTATTTATTTTTGTTTATCATATTTTGATCATATAATTCTAAACCACAACTTTATGTATTTTATAATGAACTATATAATTTAATTTAAATATCATGGCCATATTGGTCATTGCCATCAGCCACCATGCTCTCTTGATATTGGTATTTGCGTTGGTTGTTGTTACTAATGGTAACTTTTAACAAGGACCCTTAACCTGAAGAATCTTCAAGGGTGTAGAATTGTGTTGCATTGTGAAGATCTTTGAATGAAAGACGTCTGCTAAATAGCATGTATGTGTGTGTGTGGGTCATTTATACCAATGTTTTAGTTAGCACATGCTGGTATTTTTAGGTACAGTGCTTCATTTGTGTGTGTTGGGGATTTGTGTTTTGCATGGTTATGCTGGTCCTGCGTTTGTCTTTCTCTGTCTTTCATGCTGTCCGTCTCTGGTCTCCTCTAATGCAGCATGGGGTATTGGATTATAGTGAGTGACTGTGTGTGTGTGTGTGATTTATTAAAGTCTGAAATTTTCTGCATGAGTGTGTCTGCACAGCTGCGTTTTTTTTTTCTGCCATTCCAATATACTGCTCTCTCTCTCTCTTCTTCCGATTTTCCTCTTTTATCACCATTTTCGTTCGATTATTCACAGTTTCTCTCTTTCATCATTTACCCTATTACTCTTCACTTGGTCTCTTGTCACTTCTCTGAGAGCAAGATGAAAGAGTTTACTAGTCTGTTTTTCTCTGTCCATCTGTTTTTCTTCTTTAAACATGATGTCATTTGTGTACCACTTTAATAATGCCAGAAAAATAACGATTTGATTTTGATTAAATTAAATACTACTAACTTATTCTTCTTATTCGAGAACGTTTGAATTGGTAAAACTGCTGTGTGTGATTTTTATTTATTTATTTATTTATTTATTTATGTCATGAAACAGAATTTCTACATTTAATGGCATTCTCAAGCATTCCTACTGCCCCCTATCTGCGATTGGTCAGTCATACTGGCAGCCCCGCCCCAAACTCACACCATTGGTTGATCCAGTGCTGCTGGGTTGGGCCACTGCCAAAAAAACCTTCAGGAATTCAACAATAGCTTACTGTGCACAAAAAGTACAGTATTTTAATGGCACAGAACTATCACACGACTGATTTAATGTAGTGTCCTGTACAATTGCGAATTATTGCGGTCGGACAAACGAAGCACAACGCACACACACACAAAGTATTTGGATTTAACCTTGGAGCACATTCAAGCATGAGGAGATTTTACAGCGTAACATTTTACCAAAGGAACGTCACATTCGGTTCAGAGGGAGACTGGGTCTTTCATTGTTATTCATGTATTAATTTATGCACGGGTAGTGAGCGAATAGGGCTGTAATATGCAGATGAGTTAGTGTTTCATGATGGAAATTTTCCGGTTGGCTGCTCTGGGTGGCTGCAGTTAATGATAAAGTATGGCAGAACGACAGGAACAGAGGGTGAAAGAGACCGAGAGAGGGGGGAAGTACTATTTATTACTAAAAAAATCACAGTGGCATTAACATCATCAACATCACGGCTGTTGTCATCAGTCTCCTCATCACCATCATCATCATCGTCATCTGTGTTTTAAATCACAGGGGCATAATTTGTCCTGTCAGCACCGACAGTGAACAAATCACAAACGCCTTTCTCACTCCACTCTATTACACGTTACCGTTCATCAGTGTGTTTGCAGTGGAGTTTCTTGACATTGATTTTTCCCAATTATACAAGGCTGTTCTCATGTTGTAGCTGCGCAGCAACTCTTTTCATGCAGATGAAGATGAAGGACAGAGAGCGGAATATCGAGAAGGCTAAAGGTTCTGAGCGCATGTTTTATTGGGCAGCGCTTGACTGAGCGAGACTTTGCTTGGGGTGATGTCTGTAGCGTGTAATTAGGATTTCATCATTTCTCTCATTCAGGCGAAAAATGGCACAATCTGGATTTGCACTCACACTATAAGAAGAAACATTACAGTCTTGTGTACTGCACGATTCTAGTCTTCCTCTGTTTCTGATGCCGTCTATCACACACACTCAACTCGCACTGTTATTCTCAGTGTGGTTAAACCCCATTGGCTGGTCAGGGGAATGATGTCCTAATCCCTTTATCAGACCAAACAGATGCTGCCCAGAACAAAGAGGGTCCAGTGCGAGTGTGTGTGCTTGTGTGTGACATTGAGCGCAGGTCACTGGAGTGTATGTGTTTGACTCAGGCTAATATGCTGCTGTGAAATATTCAGGTTTTACATTCTCAGCAAATCACTTCAGATTCATTGTGACACTCATTATTAATGGGGAGTTCATTTGAATGTTGCAGAAAGGATTTGAATTCCGAAGACACTCTGAATACATAATTCGTCCTGTATATTGATACATTATTTAAATTTTTGTATCATTATAATTATTTTTATGTCTATTTATTTTTTTTGATATTGTGTACATCTTTTTACTGCATCATAAAAAAATGTATATTTACAAAAATAATTTATTTATATTTGATATATTTATTTACATTTTTTATGTTTTTGAAAGAAATCTCTTATGCTCACCAAGGTTACATTTATTCGGTCAAAAATACAGTAGTGTGAAATATTACATATTTACATTTTATTTGTATCATATTTTATATCATCATATGATAAATATGATATCATGATATCATATTTTATTTTTAGTTTTTATATTTGAAATACACTCTAAAAATGCTGGGTTGTTTTAACCCAACTTTGGGTCAAATATGGACTAACCCAGCCGTTGGGTTAAATTTTTACATTACATTTTTAACCCAACATTTCGGGTTTGTCCATATTTGACCCAAAATTGGGTTAAAACAACCCAGCATTTTTTAGAGT